>JAHDVE020003318.1:0-23088 GCA_022606495.2 Halesus radiatus | reverse complement strand
ACTTAGCCAGCCGAGGAATTGTACTCATGACTCGGACATTTGTACCATATATCATATATATTCATCAAGGCGTTGTTGCAAAATCTCTTTGGAGCTGCGAGTCTGACTGGGAACCGTCAGAGTGCAGATCTCAGGAGGCTGATGGGTGCTGGGTGCCGGGTGCCGGGTGCCGGGTGCTGGCACTGCCGGCTGGCTGAGTGACGCAGGCCCGACCCGCCGGTCACGACTCGTGATCCCGGCCAACCTTTCTCGGGAACTGTGCGTTTAACATCCGATTTCATTATTTTAACATCTGCGGAACAAACAACGGCAAACTCCCCACTTATCTCGATCGAGAGAGGCTCAGAATGGCGAAACAACAGCCATAATAGTGACACCAGACTCCGTGAGTTTCGATTATTAACTATTTTGGAAACGGTAGAAGCAATTGTTGTCGCAATTGATAATATATTGATCCCACGTTATAGCAAGTCCAAATCTCTAAAGCGGTTTAAACTCAGACTTAACTATTAGGTTTCTACAGAGCTGAAATACGACGATAATAATAGTAATAATAAATGGATTATTTCTATAGCGCCGTTTTCGCGAGAAAATCACCTCAAGGGCGCTTTACAACATAATTTATCTAACCTATACCTTATCACTTTATTTATTTATTATTACTTAAACGCCCGGGGCTTTCATATGCAGATACATCATTTTTAAATCACATAAAAAAATTAAAAATAAATAAAACATGCACAAAGGTTAAGTTACACTTGAAAAAAGAAAAACTGCACCAAAGCTAAAAATACACAAGAATATAAAGGAACGGAAAAAATAAATAATGCAATAATATTAACATTAATAACAATTAAGTAAACAATGTAAAAAGTTGAAGTTAACTGTAATTTATAAATCAGGTAGAAATAATTTGTTCATCCTTTTTTTTAAATTTGCCAAGTTTAGATTATTGTCAAATACATCCATATCATTTAAGTATTTGTTACCAAGACTGTGTAAGCGTTGAATTGGGGAATGCAAACTATAGTTGGAACGGGATATACATACATAAAATGTTAATGTTTGTCATGTAGTTCGTTTAGGTATGTAGTATAGGTTGATTAAATCAGGAGTTCGGAACAATCGAATTTAAAATTTAATAATTTTAGTAAAAAGGTTAGGTCGTTAATTTTCCGTCTGTTTTCTAAAGGTGAAATATTTAAAATATTCCTTAACGATGAGTAATTTATGTAATCTAAAGGTATGTTAACTTTAAAATTTATGAAACGTAAACACTTTCTTTTACACCACAATGGAACTTAGACACATATTAGATTTTAATCATTGAAGAAGATAATATTAACACATCCCAAATGAACCACGAAACCGAAAAAACAACAGAAATTAAAAAGATTTCAGTCGCATCTGGGACTCGAACCCAGGACCTCTACATATCCGGGGTAACCGCTTAACCAACTTAGCTAATAAGACCAGTTCAATTTACGCGACTGAATGAAACTGGATGAAACTTTGCAATCATCATAGGACAGCAGCCAATAATATGGGAAACAATATAAAAAATGGAGGATAATATTAATAAATCTTGAACATGAAGTATGATATCGGTGTAAATGGCGTAAATTGTACTGGTCTCATTAGCTAAGTTGGTTAAGCGGTTACCCCGGATAGGTAGAGGTCCTGGGTTCGAGTCCCAGATGCGACTGAAATCTTTTCAATTTCTGTTGTTTTTTCGGTTTCGTGGTTCATTTGGCATGTGTTAATATTATCTTCTTCAATGATTAAAATATTACAACGAGGTTTACAAACTTCAATAAGTTATAAAAAATAAATTGAACATATTAGATTAATTACTAATGGCTTAGAGCTAAGATTTATAACTAGAAACTACCTAATTCACACTTATAATTAGTGACTTACATCTTAGACTTATATAGATAGCGACTTACAACTAAAACTAGTGAAAAACAAGTTTAAGAACAGGCGAGTCTTTTAAACAATATTGTTGAACATCTACTCGTATGGTTTAGGAGTAGAGACTTACAACTAACATATTTGCATTTTAAAATAAATTATGTAATGATTGTTGCTCTTGTTTTCAGTGATAATTTACACAACAATGGAACGTGTTTATATGTGAAACAAAATGTTACTATTGACAAAATCAAAACATAACCTGATATTGAACAACAGTGGGGCGAGTTTGTATATGATACATCACGGCTGTATTTGTGTGTCCCTGATCAGTGTGAGGATAATATACATACGTACATATATATTATATTCTACATCTTAATGATGATGGTAATGCTAGACAGATACTTTTATACAATTAAATAAAAACATAATGTTATGAGCGCCAAAAGAAGAAGGAAGTTTTTACCTCTATTAATATTATGTATAGATACTCGAATGTTTTATTGTTAGTTTTATGACATGGGTGCAACAAATGTATTTACTGGGTTATCTGGATTTAATGAGTAGGTAACTCTGAGAATTACAGGATAATAATAATAATAATAATAATAATAATAACAAAGCATTTATATAGCGCTGTTTTGTGTTATTTCACTTCAAGTGAGGATGATACAGAAACAGTAAAGAACTACCTAAGTTGATCTTTGTCTAACCATAAGTCAAATATTTCTAATTACCTAGTATACTTGAGAATTATTTACAAAATATAGACTGGAGTTATCCAGCATTTAGAAAATAACGTCGTAGGAGCTTAAAACAATCAGCTCTTAGGTAAAACCTAGTCCGCCTCAGCACAGGACCCCTACCCCTACCGAGGACCATGAAAAATATCCTGAATTGTCTTATTAGCATTGTAATTTGTTATTATGGAAATAAGGAAATAAGTGTATCGAAACTAAATAATAAATATAAAAAATAATTTAATACATGACGTATCTTAGATTCAGACATAACAGATTTTTTATAATTGAACATTATTTCAGGGCTCTCACAATCTCCCAAAGATTTTCAACATTATGAACACTAAGCACGCGTGTAACGAAATCGGAAATAAACAAGATTTATCTTACTTGCTTCGCATTTAGCAATAGCATTTGTAAATATTGACAAAAACAGGACCTGATAACATTTATCTTATTGACTCTCTGTTGTTCAGATAGTGTCCGTAATCGCACATGCTTATTGAATACCTACTATAAACAATCGATGCAATAGGTACCCTCTAACCAAAATAAATGTTTCAGGGTTTCAATCGAATCGATCATTGTTGTTCTGCGTGAATTAGATATTTAAATTCAATAAAATGTAGGCATGTAAACCCGAAGTCAGGATTCTGAAGATACGATACGATACGATACGAATGTACCACCCCAGCCAGGAGCACTCCTGTTCCGGTGCGACCGGTACACCAGGGGGCACTGTTTTGTAAGTACTTGGAATACGTGCTCATGTACTACATGGCAACCTAATAAATTAATATTGGAATTTAGGATGGGTAGGAATAAAGAAACTGTCTGAGCGTTAGTTATCGTTTCCCGCTTCCCGCTTCTTTTTGCTTTCTGTTTCTACTTGCCTCGAGCTTCTGTCATAGTTTTGCAATTTTCTTGGCTCTTCTGGTCTCTTCTCGCCTATTCAAGTCTCTTATTGGCTATTTTAGGCTCGTCTTGGTTTTTCTTCTTTTCGGCTCTTCTGGTCTCTTATTGTATCTACTTGCCTCGTCGTGGCCTTTCTCGCTTCTTATTGGCTGTACGGGTCTTTTCTTTTCTTTTAACAGTCCATTTTTTATCTTCTTGCCTCTTCTTGCTTCTTCTTGTCTCTTCTCTCTTCTTCTAGTCTCTCCTTGCTTTTTCTTATTTCATCTTGCTTCTTATCGAATATTCGAATCAAGATGATTAAAAAACATGCGTTCAAAATAAATAAACGAATTCTTTCTCATGATGATCTCAAATTTCAGGAACTTATAATGGAAAAATATTTGATGTAACCATCACTTTCCGATATCTCGGGGCAGAAGTGCGATAAATACGGAGATAGTGGATGTATATTACACACACGGAGCGATACAGATCGTCTCACTTATCTGCCATACATAGTGTCTTATCAGCTGGACTTGTAACCTCAAATACCAGATAATTTATTACTCTTTCAACTTGCTTTTTATCTCAAAAAATCCCCAACGATCTGCGAATGTCCGAAATTTTATAAAAACATATTCCTCGGTCTTGTTGAATTCAAATCAGAGCACTCGGTACACTTATTTGTGATACTGATAAAATGACCGAGTTTTTATAAAATTATTTTTTTTCGTGACTGCATTTATCTTTTGGTGGGTCATGAACTGATAAAAGAACACGTCCATAGAATCGATGCATTTTAGATTTAAAATATGAATGCTTTTTAAAGTCACTCAAGTGGTTTAGCCAGTTTAGCTAAACCAAAGTACATATACTCTATATATTTGTACACTGTGAAATCTGAAGAAGCAGAAGATGACTAAACTGAAGGAAGTAGTGCAAGAGTCACAATGAAAGCACTACAGAGAATAAAATCTACATAAGCACATATTTACATTTGCTCATTAACTTTATAAACATTTGCCCGCAAGCAGGACCAATCTTAGGATAAATTCTCCAATTCCCCGTATTTGTGCGCAATATAATGCACAATTTCACAATTCGACATTCTTCACAATACCCTTTCAACATATCGAACCGAAGTAATAAGTACGACCACAAATTGAAACACGAGTATAAAATGTATCGAGAGCATCTCCTGTCCCGATCCTATCTTCCTCTTCCTCTCCCCCTTATTATTTGTTTTTTTAGCTTCATAAATAAAACTTCGGTATTTAACCACTGTTAACCACAAGAAACTTTGTCGGCTTATCTTTTCTTAAACTTCCTTCGTATATATATTTGTAATAAAAGCTGTTTGTTTCATACAAATAAATGTAAGAGATCCAGATCCAGACCCATCTACATGTGATTATATCAAATAATACGTGAAAGGATACGAAGAAAATAATACTATTTTTAGTTTCAGATCTAAATTCTTATTTCAGAGGCATCTACGAACTTGGAAGAATAATATGAAGAATGTTTGTACAATCAATAGTTTATCTTTTTAATGTTTCGTTGTGCAATCTATCCGTGCTTGTTGGTTCATGTGCTGATTGATGTCTGATGTCTGATGTCTAATGTCTAATGTACTGTTCGTATTCTCCATCTCCTCGCCATGCCGCGCCGTGCCACTTGCATTATCCGCGTGGTGTTTGGGTTTGAGTTTGGGTTCGGGTTTAGATCTGGCGTTCGGCGTTATGGCTGCGGGGAATATCCATCTTGGAGATAATCAAGCGAATTTATCGCGGTCATTTGTCAACAAAGCCATTCGAGAAGCGAAGCAATACCACAGAATATCCTTAATTACATCTGTTTCGACAAAAGATGATTTAAATTATTGTTCTCTGTTAATAAAAATAATGGAAATGCTCCATTCGGGCGGCCGCGAGCTACCTTATCTTCATATTTCAGAAATATGCCACACAATTCTACCATCCGCCGTCTGATTGTGCATTATATCTTCCCCACACAACCACAATCACACGCAACACACACACCACAACACACAGTAGCCCAGATCTCATCTGATTTACAGTAGCACTTTGTTAAAATAACCGAAAAATAACTAACATGACGTGCCAAACACTATAAAGGACACCGCTCAATTGTTACTTCTTTCAAATTAGTGGCAGATATAAAACCGTCTTACGAGTACGAGTACATCATTTAAAAAGCATAAATTCGTAACTCAAAAATCATAAAGGAATTTTAGGAAATTAAATTTGAATTTATCCTTCAAATACAATATTTCCCATGCGGAGGTGATTTTTCACAAAAATAGCGCTATACAAATCATCCAATTATTATTATTATTATTATTATAAAATGTGGGACATGATATAGCTTCGAATTTTTTAGTTTTTTTCGGTCCTTTTTAAAATCTGTTCTCCAATCCTAATTAACTAACTAACCATCACGCCGTTACCCCGCAGGGAGTAGGCAGAGAGGAAGGACCGCCAAACAACTCTTCTATTATTCCGACTTCTGATATGACCCGACTCAAGTATTTGATTCACTTGATCGTGTCATGTCTTCCTCGGGCGTCCCCGGCTTCTTCTTCCATTCACATTCGCGTCACATATTCTTCTTACACTCATTTCTTCGTTCATTCGCTCTACACGCTCAAACCATCTAAGCGTCCCATTGCATTCTTTACGAATCTCAACATTTTTCACACGGTTTTACCACACATTCGTCTCAGAGATCTCATTTCTTCAGCATTCAGTCTACTTTCGTCTTTCCTCTGCCAGTTCCATGCCTCACTGCCACACACCAGGGTTATCAGCTCTCCATTCTTTGGACAACTTTATCAGTGAGAAATAGGTTAGGATACAGGCGAGTTCTCCAAATATTTTTATATTGTTTCAATATTACTATTGTCTGTATCTGTATTTTCTCCATAAATAAAAAAATAAAAAATAAAAATAAAATAAACTTTTTGTTTGCGCCAACCGCGTTCAGCCCTCCGTTAATGGAGTTTCCTGCATTCACCCTTCTTTCAATATCCCTATCATTCTTTCCATCTCTCGTAAACATAGTATACTATAAATAACATATGTGAACAAAATAGTAACTGCAATTTTTTTTTTTTTATATGAATACCACACAAGAGTCCCAAACTGCTCCCAACCGTCTGGAGCCAGTGAGACTATGGCATTCCCAATTGGGGAATGTTGTGAGGCTGAAGCTGAAGGTATTGGGGAGGGGAAGGAGAAGAGGAAGGTGGTGAAAAAAGGGGAAATACCTGGCTATTCAGATCTGGTCACCAAACACGGCTAAAAGCCATTTCAAGCAACGTTTCAATTCTGAATGGTGGTCTTTCACCAGGGCGATACTGAGAGTATCTTCCACTCTGGAACGTGCGCAAATATACCATATATTATTTTTAAATGAATTAATTGTGAAACAACACAAATTAATTAAATAAAAATTACTTGCACACGCCGGGATTTGAACCCGCGACCTTCGGATTCGTAGTCGAGAGCCTCACCCCTCGACCATGGAGGCCGTCAATATCATGCGATGTGCAGTATTTTCTAATATTGTGTCCTGTGCGTGCCAAATCTGAAAGTCATATCTTCCCAAGTTAAAACTTCATAATTTAATGTGTTAATCTGGAGTGACCTTCCAGGTGACAGGTGACAGGTGCAGGTATGTATGTTCCTGTATCAGTTTGTAGGTCATAAGACAAACCCTAGCAAGTGATAATCGTACAGCGCTCTTCAAGTGATTTTTCATCCAATTAATATCCATTATCAAAACATGAATAATTTCATTTAAAATCTGTATTACCATCATGATTTGTTAATTCACGTGTTTATTTATTGTGTGATTTTTAAACAGTGTAAACATTTATTGCGACGAATTAAAATCAATTCCTTATTTGGAGTGATTACCATTGCGTAATGACACAGATCAAGAAAGATGATGTAACAACCACTCTCCATTATTACAGAATAATACAATTAGCCGTTAACTATCACTAACTTATTATAATACTATGTCAATTAATGAACATAAACAAGCTAGGTATTTTTATCTTAATATAAGAAGATGACAGTATCAACAAATGTATTATTTAGTTTTTTTTAATATTTAATGTGATATCGCCGGAGCGATTAGACGAAGATTCCGGAGAATATCTGAAATAAAAATGAGCCGTGGGGTTATCAGCCCTCTGATCCGGAATGGGAGATAAGATCTGTTATCGTGTGTTATAAAAATATATTACATTTCCGATAGCGCGCGCCACGAATATCGTGCTCGCTGTGGCGTGATCACTCCTCGCTACTTCTAACTCCGCCCAAACAACAAGCATCAACCGGCAACTAGCAACTAGCAACTACCAACTACCAACCGGCAACCGGCAACCGGCAACCGGCAACTAGCAACTAGCAACCACCCAACAATAGTCGCCGGGTCAGACTAAATATATAATACTGTAATACACCATGGAGATATATAAATGGAGTAAACATCAGCGTTATAAATATAGGCCAATTGGCATCATAGATATAACACGGGCTTCAGTCGATTACAAGCGCTGGCCGGGATAACTGATAAACCTCTCCAATGATAACTGCAAAATGCCTTCATAACTTGGCACTTCGTCCTGGAAAATATGGAAAAAAACAATGGTGTAATATTTCGTCAGTTTTACTATAATCAATATTCGTGAAAATTGGATTTTTTTAATGTTAAAAAACTCAAGGAGGAATTGAAGTTTGCACCCCATTAAGGCAAATGCTCCGGGCCACGATGGCAATTCGTTCGTGGTCGGAATGATTCGGGCGACATCGACAGCCGCTTCACCCCCCTTCGTGTTTCCCACACGGGAATAATATTTCGCACTGAATTTGCTGGGAACGTGGACTCTATTTTACACCTCAATGTTTACACATATTTTACTGACACACCTGAGTAAGAGATGTCTACATCTGTTTCATTTAAAAAATAATATTACCATCTTAATTGCAGTGGCGTGCAGTTCACAAAGGTTTAAAAGCTGTGGCCACTGTGTACAGCGCCTTTGGGGTGATTTTTCACAAAAAATGGCGCTATGCAAATCATCCAATTATTATTATTTTTAGGTTCGTTAGTGTAAAGCGTGCTTGAGATGAACCTTCAACTTAACAATTATTCAAGTTGAAATTAACAATTATTATTACTTTTACGGCTCTCCAGCCCATCTTCCTACGCCTGCGGCGGAATAGCGTCATTGTTATTTAGTTAAATCAATTTTAGAATAAGAGTATTTTGTAAATAACAACTTTACATGACGTGTTTTCCATACACTGATAGTACAAACTATAAGCTTCATGATTCACACACACAGACATACACACGCACTCATACCAACCAGGTATTTTATAAATTATGCTAGACGACGAGGGGAACGCTGGGAGAGGTGGCGGGGGAGAGGGGGATGGAGGGGGGAGAGGGGGCATAGATCGCTCAGCGGAGATATCGTAGATTGGCAGTGAGATAAGAAGTGTATGATGTGAAGGCTCGCCGTGCTTATGCAGAGAGGGACGTGATGTTTATTTTTATTATTATCAGTTTTTTTAAAATTAAAACTAGTTATTTATTTGTAAGAAACAAACAGCTTTTAATACAAATATATATACAAAAGGATGTTTAGCAAAAGGTAAGCAACAAAGTTTCTTGTGCTAACAGTGGTTAAATACACATGTTTTATTTATGAAGCTAACGTGATAAAGAAAAACAAAATAAGAAGGAAGGGGGGAGAGGAAGAGGGAGGTAGGATCGAGACATAATTATGAATGTGAATAGTCTTAACAAGAAAACTTTGCATAATATTTTACGATTCTTGTGCCGATATTAGTAGATAATTTAAAAATACATGTATATTTTTTTATATTTGGGAATTTGAAAAGCTGTTAATATGTATACCAATACAGATATATTTTTCCCACACCTAATACGTAGTTCGGTGTAGTAGAAAAAAAAATCTTGAACTGTAATTTATGGCTACATGAAATGTGCACAAATTATTCTGTCTGGAAGAGATAAACGAAACAATGTTCAACTTTAGAAAGTAATTTACATCATCTTTAAAATATTCACTTCCCTGTTAAGAGGAGCGTTTTGAGGAATTTTGAACTGTTAAATGAGTATTTTGGCTTCAAATCCAAAATTAAGTTTTGTATGAAACAGTCCGCGCAGCCGTTCCTCTTAACAAAACAGACTTAAAAGTAACATGTTTAATTTCGCATTATATCGAAATTGCACTTTATTTTTCTAAAAATAATACATAATATTTTTTAAATTTAAATTTATCGAAAACGTTAAGCATTGCAAACGTTGTAAATAATATAATTTCCCTTAATGATGTTCCCGCTAACGTTCCCCAAACCGTGATCCATTAACTAGGACCATCGTTAGTTATCGCTGGATGGGAACTGCTGATACCCGTCTTCCCGGGGAATCCATTTTAACTCCCTTATCTTCCCGTTTCACAAAAAAATATGTGTAGGTATCCCTTCAAAAATAGATCCCGGATTATTAATCCGAGTGCAAAGTACAAGGGCCCAGACTCCGAGTCAGTCTCCGGTCTGCTTTCAAACTAATAACTTGTAAAGTTATTCCGTGGTTTGTGTGTAGAAAGATTTTACATGCTTTGTGTTGTGCCAGAGATTTGATTGGGGACAGATAAGATTGTATGTGAAAAGTTTACTAAATTCTAAATTGGACGAAGAGCTACACAGGGAGCCATTATACTATTGTATTGGAGTCTGGTGGAAACATTTATATCTTAAATCTTATCAAATAATATGACGAAACTTCGCTTTGTTTTCTGATTGTCGTCGAATGCGAAAAATATTATTGTATGATGGTGAGCCATTAGAATAAAGTTCGCCTGCAAATATTCTTTCGTGATCTGACGATGTGGCGACCTCCGTAGCTCTTGACATATGTTGCAAATATAAAACTGTATGGGTTTTTATATAAATGGCATTTAAACCAATTAAAAGATACATAAAACATAATTATATCTGTTTGCGACTCGTTCCAGACTGGACAGAATCTCCCAACCAGAGTGGCGTGCAGTCCGTAAATGAAGGAAAGGGGTGCCTACCCTAAGAACGGTGACCGGATAAATCAACACGCGTTGAATCGACACACTCTTTAAATCTGATATAAAAGTGTGCAAGTATAACCTAACCTAACCTCACCCAAACAACCTAACCAATATGTATTATTTTATTACAATACATTTAAGTTAAATACATGGTTCGGGAATGTAGTGTGAATGGACGAAGAAAGGAATGACAGGAGAATATATGAGGCGAAGATGAATGGAAGAAAAAGCTGGGGACGTCCGAGGAAGACATGGCATGATCAAGTTAATCAAATACTTGAGTCGGGCCATGTCAGAAGTCGGAATAAGTATGAATGTGAATGAAGCAAGAAGTGTATGCCACAATCGAGTCGTTTGGCTGTCCGTCCTCTCTGCTACCCCTGCGGGGAAACGGCGTGATGGTTAGTTAGTTAGTTAGGTTTTCGGGCTATTTATTTTTCTCTGATACTTTTAATGACTTTGTATAACTTTAGAATAGTGTGCCGATTCATAAGTGTGCTGGTTTATTATGAAACCCATAAGAACATGACATGGCTTACGATAATGTAATGCTCGAGTTTAATAAAAGCAACTTTTACACTAATTTGTCAACCTAGCCTAGCCCAGCCCAGCCTAGTCTAGCCTAGCCTGGCCCAGCCTAGCCTAGCCTGGCCTAGCCTAGCCTAGCCTAGCCTAGCCATAACCATCAGTAGAAGATAATAATAAAATCGCCATTTTTCAAGTCCACAAAAATATTCATTATTTTATGTAACTACAGTGGGAAATATTGCAGTCTACCCTCGGCCATAGAGCAATGCACGCCACTGCGCCCTAGTGAGAGACTAATATTTAGATTCTAAAACTGTATAATTAATCAGATAATTCTCAATCTCCCTCGTCTCCTTCCTCTCCAATCCATTCTACCTCCGCCTCGTAACGCTCCAACTGTTCCTAACCGTATCCAGGGAGACTATGGCATCCCCGATAGGGGTATGTTGTAAGGCTAAGGGTATTGAGGAGAGGAAGGTGGGGAAGTACCTGGATATCCAAATCTGTTCAACCAAATACGGCTAAAGCCATTTCAAGCAACGTTTCGATTCTGAATGGTGATCTGAGTTTTTTTTGTCAGGGCGATACTGATAGTATCTACCACTGGAACGTGCCGAAAATGTACTACATTTTCTGAAAGAACACAATTTTAATCAAATGAAATTTACTTGCGCATGCATTTGAACCCGCGACCTTCAGATTCGTAGCCCAGGATCATAACCACTTAACTACGGAGACCATCCATGATGCAGTAGTTACACTACTCCGAACACTTGGAAACTAAAATCTTCGTAATTAACCGCCCTACCCATACGAACCTACGTGATACGGCCGCTATATTATCGATTGAACGCAACAAGCCGTATCCCGTACGTTCAGGTACAAAAAACTTCACCCGAAACCCACAATATATTCGTATACCTTAAGTTTGTTCCTGCATCATCTGGTTTAGAATTTCTGGGTCAGCCAAAGCTAACGGATGTGTTCGGGTATTTTCGCATCTCCCATACAAGTTGGTACATTGTAAGCACGTATTATTATTGCGAAATCTAATAAAAAAAAAAAAATTACCTACTTTTTAAATAATAATCCAAAGGACGGGCGGTTAATTTAAAATGACGATTTATTTTCTCTTTGTCTTAATAAAGTCGCGAGTAGGTGTTTTCTGACAAAAATAAATATGCAACCTTATCTTCAATGGAATCTGCGATCAACGTCCAAATAAATAAGGATCAAATAATGCGCTAATCCTATACACAATATAACATATGATATTATCGCTCAAAATCTTAATTGAATTAAACATCGTTTTGTATTACAAAAACACATTTGAGAAAGACGTACCTAGATTATGGAAGTTATCATCAAAATTGGTGATAGCATCGGTGTAGTTGGCCTTATCGGGGTACTATTATAGTAGGATCATTAAATGATCAATCAACGAGAGATTAGGCATGTAATAAAAGCTAATCGCTCGATTGGAAATACTGCGATAGGAAATCGCTGGCTGATAAGATGTCCAATGCGATAATACATTCTTTGCTGATTAATATAAAAATATGTTTTAATTACAGGTAACAAAAGAGTGATTACTACAGTCCCTCGTATCTAAGATAAATGTATGTATGAAGAATGAGCTAAAGATGAATTTAAGAAAGTCTAGTCAGGTGTTTGAAAGAGAGAGTATGAAAACAGTCTGCAATATAGTTGTGAATGATGAAGACTGATAGGGATATTGATGAATGCAGGAAACTCTATTGACGGAGGACAGAACGCGGTTGGCGCAAACAAAAAGTTGTCCAAAGAAGCGAAGGTAGATGGAGTGCTGATACCAACCCTGATGTATGGCAGTGAGGCATGGAGCTGGGAGAGGAAGGATGAAAGTAAACTGAATGCTGTAGAAATGAGATCTCTAAGACGAATGTGTTGTAAAACCATGTATGATCGTGTGAAAAATGTTGAGATTCGTAAAGAATGCAAGGCTGATGTAAGCGTAATGAGTAAATTAAGAAAAGGGCACTTAGATGATTTGGGCATGTAGAGCGAATATTTTTTAACAGCACAATGAGGGACAGCACAGTGAAAAATACAATAGCTTTAAAATATATATTCATATAGATCAACAAACGCCGATTCGGAATATATAACTTTTATTTTACGTAAAATTTATAAATCGTTATTTAAAAGTGAATGAAGAATCGTCTCATAAAAACTCCTTGCATGTTGGTACCACTGCATTTGGAAGACCTGACGTCATGTGCGTGTTCCATTTTTGGATTAGTAAGAACATTTTTATTTTTCGATGTTGTTTTGTACTTTAAATACGTATTTTTGACTTTAAGCTCTATAATTGTTGTTCAATGGATATTATGATGATGTTAATGCTCAGTACTAATATTATTCTTTGAGTTAAAGTTTCTAAAAAGGTACATAATTTTATTACTTATGTTTAGTTATGGTTTACTATGAATAGAATATAAAATTATGTACGGTAAAGCTTATCCTTGTTTTGACATTTGACATTCTAACCTCAAAACCGACCGGCCATAGATTTGGTGCGTTGGCGGGCTCTGAAAAATTTAAACTTTGAAAATTATTTTAACTACAAAAAATTCGACAAGAATTCCTTATTGCATGAAAGAAGGCCAACTAAATTAAATAATTTCGTCGTTGGTAAAGTGTTGTGCCAATAAATAGAGGAACCAACAGAGGTGACACTTACAGCTATATTTGTGATTTGTACCGAAAGGCAGGGCCTTTTCCGATGCTAACACAAACGAGCCTTTCCTTGGATGCGCATTGTACACATGTACATTTTTTTGTGTAGAATACAGTCAACATTTGAATATAACATGTGCGTCATTTTGCGTACTTAATTCCTGCTTTTGACATGTTGTAGTAGGACAATCGGTGGGGCGATTAAGCCGCTGAGATTCGTAGCTGGAGCGTCACACGTATTTTTGAAAGTGTAAGATAACTGTGGCGTGCATTGCTCTTGACCGGAGGCAGGTTGTATAAGCGTGACTAAATTCATGGAAAAAATATATTTAGATCAAAAATATTTTTTACGGTTCATTTTTCTTAGAGTAAAGCGAAGCTTTTCAGTCTTTATGGACTGCACGCCACTGTAAGATAGGGAAGGCAGTGTTTATGTACCTGTATGGAATGCAGATCCCTCTGTAGATGAGCTACTAAGATACTAATGATAAACACTATTTATTTATTGCACCTTACGACCAACTCATCTGTTGCAACTTGAACGGGATCTTGCCTTTATGAACCTATCACTACATTAAACTCGGGTGAATTCCTTATATATGCAGACCCAGACCCTTTTGGGAATGTAGTATACTCGTAACTTATGACAAAGTTGGATTTGCATATTTTAATTCGGTAAGTTGATATAGCTAGGCGAGCAGAGAGCAGGGAGAGGGAGACTACTATCAGAGAAAAGGAAGTCCCCCATAGATCACATGCGCCACGGCCACAGTTAGTTGGTTGGAAGTGGGCTCCGATGCCCCAATAGCTAACAGAATAAGGCATGGCTCCGTGAACAGATATCCGCGGGAGTTCGACCGCATGTTCGGATACGAAAAGCAATATTTCCACATTTATGGAGTGAATATCTCCAGGTTCTTATCTGGAGTTAGGCACACATGGACACATCTATCCAGAATACAACGGTATGTATGAAATTCCATTTCCCGTTAACCCAACCTCTCCCGCTACACCCCCAAGCCTGGAAGGGGGACGGGACCACGCTAGTAGGGGTGAAAGATGGAATGCTTCCAATACAGACACGATCTAATTTAATCAGTTGGAACAACGCATCATCGTTTCAGACAATCATATCCATAAATGCACACGTAATTTCAAGATTGAACTTTAAAAAATTAAACAAATTGCTTTAAATAATGGTTATTCCACAAATTTAATTGATACAATCCTCAATAAGAAACTTAAACTCATTTCATCAAATACATTTTTATTTAATACACCTGAAAATAATAAATCCCGTTCAATGGCGCAGAATCTTATATATATCCAACTTTTCCTCAATTAGTACAAAAAAAAATCCTTCCCACATTAAACCCGCGTTCTATACTGATAACAATTTAGGTAAATTACTAAAAAATACTAAAGATAGAGAACATAAATTAAGCCACTCAGGTATTTACCAACTATGTTGTAATGATTGTCCATCGTTCTACATAGGTAAAACAACTAGAAATATAAATATTAGAGTCACAGAACATTTAAGATGCTTAAATAATAATAACTTCTCAGAATTTGCCAATCATCTAATTTCCAAAGATCACACTTTTAACAAGGACACAGGGGTTACAATTCTTCACCGTAACAATAAAAGCAAAAAATTGGATAACTTAGAAGCACTCGAAATTAGAAGATCCCTGAATAAAAATGCTAGTATTTTAAATAACCAAATTAACTTATCTTTTAGTCCCATTCTTAATATTTTTCCAATTAATCGCTCTGTTCTTCCCGGAAATCCTACAACTACCCCTACCCATTTGCTTACCCCCCACTCCAACACCTAAAATTTATATGTCTTGTCAATATTCTATATCATAAGTTAGTTATAATATTCTCCTGATGAAGGAAGGGTGCTTCCGAAACCGGTAGAGTGTTAATAAAATAAAAGTGGTCAACAACAAATTTATGTGTTTTTTATTGTAAATTACGGCGAGCCACAAAGTTAATGCTTTTTACAAATATATAATTATAATTATAATTATTTGTATATTTTTATATTTTAAATACCACACAAGAGTTATAACGGCTCCCTGCTAACGGAAGCCAGTGATACTATGGCATATGGCATATTGTGATGATAAAGGGTACGAGGAGGGAAATATGAAGATGTAGGTGGGAAAATACCCCTCGATTCAGATCTGGTCACCAAACACGGCTAAAGCCATGTCAAGCAACGTTTCTATTCTGAATGGAGGTCTTTCGCCAGGGCGATACTGTATATATACCACTCTGGAACGTGCCACAAATATGCTATAAATGATTTTTTTATGAATTAAATGTGAAATAACACAATTTAATCAAATTAAATTTACTTGCGCACGTCGGGATTGGAACCCGCAACCTCCGGATTTCTTGGTTGATGACCTTACCCCTCGAACATGGCCGTCAAATTATTATTTAATAAATATTAATTTTAATCCTGTCCGTGAGAACGGGTTCAAATCTTGTAAATGTCGAAATATCGGATAAATATCGATATACCTGTATCTGATATACGAGTACTATTCCGAAAAGTGATATGCATTTTCTAAAAGAGAAAAGGCGTTAAAAATGCAGTATAAATAAGGATGAACAGTATCTCTCTAGAGCTGCTGCAGAATGAGCAGTTAACTGTTGCTCACAAAGGATAACTAAGTTGTTTTCTAATGGCCAACAGCTGTCATCAATGGTCAGAGATTTCCACCGGACCGGGGAGTGTATTTCGAAAATGAGTTCCAAACATACGACAACGCGACTTGACGGTGACCGGGGAAACCCGGGAAAGTTTAATATGGAGAAACGCTGGAACATCTAGTAAAAACAAAGACACATACTAAATTATAAATATCATTAATATAAACAGATAGATATAACTTATGGACAAAGAAGTTTTAAATACAATTCAATTAAGCTATTTAATTCCCTACCTGTACCTAGCGACATCAGAAATACACAAAACAAAAGTTCATTTAAAATTAAGATCACTGATCACCTCCAATAAACTTGTCAGCTTCTAAATTCTTTTGTGCCTTTAAATTAGTATACTTTTGGAAAAAATGATCAAATTGTCATCTATTAATCTATTTGTCATCTAAATATCCTAGCTGAACAACCACCCCTGTAAATTGCCATCCCAACACATGCATTTCACACCTAGTGAGATGGGCAATACGTCAGCCGATAACAAATGTTCATATTTGTATATGAACATAATTATTAACTATTTGCTGCATCCCTGAGTTTCATCGTCGGCTCATAAAGCTGAGTGATACGTAACTCAATCTTATCAATATTACTCAATAATATTGTCTCTTTTTTAGTATTCAATTTTAAACGCACTTTTTTTCCTCATAAAATCATAGCACCAACCAGTACCTATCAAACACATATACATAATTGTTTACTCTATAATATTTGTTTTTCTCAACTCAAGTACTTAACTATTATATTATACTATACTCAAATTATTTGGTATACGTAAACGATTACTCAATACTTTTTTCTTATCTCTTTTAACTCAACTACTATTCTATATTGATTATTATACTATACTCAAATTATCTGGTGCACGCTATATTTTTATATACTATTCTTCAAATCTCTTTACATTTAATTATCATACTTTTTTAGATATATTATATTACCGTACTATGTCAATACTAGCTTTTCACGCCTATTTTTGTATAATGGCACTTAATATGAGCTAAACTTGTCAATTTGACTGTCCTTAAATTAAAATTTGTTCCTAGTTGGGCAGTCAAAGCTTTCTTACATTTTGTTGTTAAATAATGTGTTTCAAAAAAATAAATATATTTATTATTATAAATTTATTTATTACATATAATAAAAAAAATAAAAAATGCAGTTATTTTCGCGATATGGGTAATGTCTTAGAAAACACCCCGCCAGTTTTCAAGACATATTGTGTCCTTTTTAAACATTGTATATTCCCCTTGGTGTGATGGAAACACCTTATCCGTTTCTAGGGATGTTGTCGACTTGGAGAAAAACACCGTTACCTATTTATAATTGTTCACTTGAATCCTATGTATTGAAACATTATTTTATTTGAGATTTTCTGTAATTATTATTTACAGATACAAATATTTATAATTATTTAAAATGTCGCGGACTGTGAAAAGTTTCAAATGTTTCTGTTAATTACTTTAGGTAGGTACTAACGGCTAGCTTCGCTGTGTTAATTAGGTATGCAACCGAACCATTCATGGATATGACTTTCCGAAGAGATGAATTTTTGTTCTGTATTCTGTCGAGTGTTTAAACAATCTTAGATCTCATGGCAGTTTATTCCGAGCGTTAGGGCCTGACACTGAAAGCACGCTCACCAAACATAGTATCTGGTGTGCGCTTCGGTTCCTTCTGCCTTTCGATAGCCGGTGACGTCGCTGATCTAATAGTTGACTTGTGAATCGGAATTTTCAGGGATGCATAGTTCCGATACGTTAGCCGGAGCCATCCCGTTAATTGACTATTCACCCAAATGTTGACAAGAGAGACTGCATTGTACACATTTCACACTGGATATTAAAAATGACTTGAATGTGTCTGTTTAAAATATAACTCTCCCAATAATGGTTGTGTCGCGAGTTGAATATCTATCCGATCACCCTCTTCTTGCGTCATCCACTGACATGCAGTACCATACTTGATAATATTTGTATTATAATCTTCTGTTATGTCGACTTCCTCCATCCACTAACATAATCACACCTAAGTACTATTTACATAATTCATCGCTAACGATGTGACAATAAAACTTGGAAACGAATACCATAATTTCCATCGCAGACAAACTTGATAAATGACTTATCTCGCGCTGGCGTAGATTCCCTTGACAAGTTTGTTCGATAATAATAATAATGTGTATTAAAGCAATCGTGTTTGGCGAACATTTGTCTTCTCGCTGCCACATTGACAGTAGCTGCAGATAGCACCGGCCACTGTGACGGAATAAATAACAGCGGAGCAACTGTCAAGAATGTTTATGAAAAAAACTATCTAAGCCTAGATGACTGACGTGAGATTTGTAAGATGAGAAATGGTCCGCGGAGAGCGAGGTGTGAGTTAATGGAATCGGTAGCACTACCATTGTATGGAGATTGTTGATATGAAGCTCAATGCTATCATAGACGGACAGAACAATTTTTCAAAAAATGACTGCGCGTACTCAGGTAAACCATTTTTTTTCTTTATTTAAAATAGATCAAAATGATATAAAACAATAAGTTTGTATAAAACCACCGAAATTATTTTAATGTTTACTGCCGACCGAGGCGCCTAGAGCTTCACCAGGGTGCAAAATGAAACAAAACGATAACCATTTCATGCTTCGCGAAAAGGTCATAGAAAATTAAAATAAATTCCGTGATTTTAAACAAAGCTGTTTTTTTTTTAATACGTAAAATCACAAAGTGATACCGTTCTACGAAAATATAAACTATAAAATAGATTAAAATTAATAACTAAATGTGATCGATTTTAATGCATGATTTATTTTTATTGAGTTCTATGAATTAAACACAAGAACAATAAATAATAATGCCCTTTATTTCTAGTTCTACTCACCCCGTTCATTTTGGATATTAAGAAGAGCAATCATGAACATCCTTATTAAAAGAAGAAGAAGACGATCGGCTAACTGTATAAATCTCTAGGAGCCAGGAGGCTAACTTCAGCTGTCGAGTCGGGTTTTTGGATCCAGTGCGAACTGACGTGTGTTTCTGTGTTGTTTGTGTTGCTCGTGGAAGGTCGGCAATACGGTACCGCGCCATTTCGGTGACCAACATTTTTCGTCCGGCTTGCCGGGCTGGCAACACGGTCTCGCGTCATTTCGGTGACCAAAAATTTTCACCCGGCTTGCGGGCCTCGCCCGTAAAAACTGCCTTTTTTAAGGCAATAATATTACAATAGTAATTGATCAGTTTCTGTTGCAGACTGGCACCACCCACCATCAACCCCCGATCGAGCCCCCCACTGAAGGCTAGGTACAGGCAGTCGGCTCTGTATCGCCTCCTGCCTAACGCCGACGCCAGACAGTTCCGGAGACGAACCAAAACCGGACACATTATCGTCACTTTTCCCCTCCCAGAAGCAGTAATGCCGCAGCCCGCAGCCGAGCAGGAGCCCACGGCGGGGCCCTCATCTGCCCCCCACCGCCCCCCACCAGGCCCGGCCTCCACCTACAAGCCCCCATCGAGGCCCGCGGTGGCCATGGAAACCTTCCCACCCCTACCATCAAGCGACGGCTGGCGCCACCCTTCCAACCCGATCAAGCGGCCCCACTCACCAACGGCCGAAAACACCACGATCCGGTGCGAGAACCGGTTCACCAACCTACCTGAGGTGAGCGAGGGCGGCGGCGCGCCGCGCACAAAACGCGCCAACATTAATACTTCTTTTCCTCCCACAGGAGACGCTGCCAGGAGGAACCGCGTGCCCCCAGTGGTGATGACCCTGGGCGCCAAGACCCACCAGCAGATAACGGCGAACATCAAGACGCACCTCGGACCCGGAAACGACTTCAACATCCGGTACAACAGGGGCGGCACGGCCAACATCCTCGTGCGCTCCATGGAAGACCATCGAGCCCTCACTAACGGCCTACGAGCGGAAGCCACGAGCTTCCACACCTTTACGTCGGAAACCGACAAGACCAAGAAGACGGTCATCAAAGGACTGCCCGACATCGACACCCAGACCATCAGCGAAGACCTCGAGAGCCAGGGCTTCCCCGCCACCAAGGTCGTCAGGATGACGACAACATCCTCCGAGTACCCGCTCTTCCTGGCCCACTGCAACAAGGAAGTGGATATGGGGAGACTAAGGACCTCCGTCCTATACCTGTGCCACTGCAGGATCAGGCTGCAAAAGTACCGCAGCAAGCACCTGCAGCACGGCACCCAGTGCTACCGATGCCAGGGGTTCGGCCACGGGTCGAGCACCTGCTCCCACACGGCACGCTGTGTCAAATGCCTGCTGGAGCACGCTTCATCCGAGTGCCCCAAGAAGACCAGGGACGAGCCCGCCGCGTGCTGCAACTGCGGAGGCCCACACCCGGCCAACTACCGAGAGTGCCCCAAGAGGGTACAGTACGTCGCGGCCCTCCAGCGCAGATCAACGACGCGCCACACCACTCCTCTGACCAGGGCAACAGAGGCACGACCCCCACCACCTACCGTCAGAGCTGATGACCGGCGATCCTGGGCCAACGTCACCAGCGGCTCCCCCCCGCCTCCTCCACCGGCCGAACCACGCCACCGACCCGAACCGGAACCAACCACCAACAGCGATGATGATGACATCATGGCTCTGCTGCACGGCCTCATCCGAGTGCGCAGCAGACTGGCTTCCTGCAAATCCAAAGCAGAGAAGCTGATTATCCTCATGGAGCTCCTCAACGACACCATCAATGGATAAGGACGCATCCGTGCTGAAGATACTCATGTGGAACGCACGCAGCATCCAGAACAAAACCGACGAGCTGCTAGACCTGACCAACAGTCTCGAGATCGACATCATTCTTCTCAGCGAAACTCAGCTCTCCGAAAAAACCAGACTCAGAGTGCCAGGCTACGACGTCTACAGAAACGACAGACCACTACCTGAGGACAGAAGGGCACGCGCAGCGGGCGGAACAGCCATCTTCACACGCCAAGGACTCCAGATAACGAGACTACCAACACCTGCTATGGAAAACATGGAAGCTACTGTCATCAGAGTCGAGATAAACCACCTACCGACTACAATCATCTCGGCATACTGCCCGTCGAACTCAGCGAATATCACGAGAGGCGACCTCAACAAATTACTCGCGCTAGGTACAAGAGTACTCGTAGGAGGCGATCTAAACTCCAAACACCGACATTGGAATAACTTCAGATCCAATAAAAACGGAAATATTCTCTTTAAACACCTCGAGAATCACGACTACGTAGTGCTCGCACCGGACAAGCCGACCCTATACAACCCGAGGAGGAAATACCCGAGCACTCTCGATATCGCGCTGGTGAAAAACATACCACACATATCTCCACTGATGACATTAGACAAACTATCATCCGACCATTTTCCGGTGAGCTTCACAATCGGCGGCAACATCACGAGAAAAACCAGAACTCAACTCGATCTCCGAAAAGCCGATTGGAAAAACTTCAAGGAGGGGATCAACGAGCAAATCTACCTAACATCTGAGACTCTCACTACGCCGGCGCGCATTGACGAAGCGGTCAACTCGCTGACGAAAAACATCCAAACAGCCCGCGATAAGTGCATCCCCGTGAAGAAAATCCAACCCTTCACCGTGAAGCTCACAACGTACATCAAACTTCTGATCACCGAAAAAAATAGACTTCGCCGAATCCACCAGAACACCTGAGAAACCTGCTTCAAAGTAGCCGTCAACGCTCTCGGCAGAGAAATCAAGGAAGAGATCGCGAAGTTGAAAAATACTCTGTGGTCAGAAAAAATCACGTCTCTCACTACCCAGGACAACTCACTCTGGAAAATGGCAAAGGCCCTGCGCTATCAAGATAACAGCATCCCGCCCCTCAAACAGATCAACTCCTCGAACCTGGCACTCTCGGACCAAGAAAAATCCAACACCTTGGCCGACGGATTCGAGAAAGCTTACGCTACAACGGACGGCATGAGCGACCCGGCAGTAACCAGCATGGTAGACAGCACACTAGCAGAGCTACATTTGCTTCCCCAAACCGACGTGGACGACATCAGGCTCGCTTCACCGAAAGAAGTGGCCCACATCATCAGGTACCTCAAACCAAACAAGGCACCGGGGGAAGACCAAATCACCAACACGCTCCTCAAACACCTTCCGCAGAGAGCTATCATCTACCTGACGAAGATTTTCAACGCCTGCCTACTGCTGGGCCATTTTCCCGCCTCATGGAAAAACGCCTGCGTCCTACCTTTCCACAAAGCGAAAAAAGATCGATCGAATCCGACTTCATACCGCCCCATCAGCTTGCTGCCCACGCTCAGCAAGGTACTCGAGCAAGTCATCCTCAACCGGTATCTCCCCCACCACGTCAACAACAAGACTCTACCTGACGAACAGTTCGGTTTCAGAAA
>JAHDVE020003317.1:0-77032 GCA_022606495.2 Halesus radiatus | reverse complement strand
CAAGTGGTATTATTTTGTAATCACACGCTTTTCATTATCTGCACATAATGTTACGGGTGAAATATCATGTTTATTACCACTGGTATTATTTTGATAAACACCAACATTAAATGATCTTATTCTTCTGTCATTTAAAGAAGAATGTCCCGGGCGGGCGGTGTTTGTTTGTTTTGGATACAAATCTACAGATTTATTCCGAGCATGATGAAATTTTGCACACTTGACTTTCGAAACAAGAAAAAAAACACTGTCTACACGAGTTTTTGTAAAACCACGTCCTTCTCTATTCCTCACCCCTTAAAGTAGAATTGAAATTTCGCACACTTGACGTTCAAAATAAGAGGAAAATTACTGGGTAGGGTAAGGGAAAGGTTAAAGGGTGGGAGTAGGGGTAAGGGTAACACATCACAACCTCAATACTTTAATCCAAACCATTCATAACCAAGGGCAACGCCGGATACTTCAGCTAGATCTATTATTAAAAAGATGTATTCTATTTAAATATTTATGTGTTTTTTAAATATTAACTCCTCACAATAGGTGTGTTTCCCTCAGAGCATACTGTCATCTTAGGGGTGCTGGGCGGAGGGTCTTTTTGAGGAAAGGAATGTGTGAACTTGAGTACCATGTTGGACGGGGGAGGAAAGTTCAGAGGCTGTATGCCAATTGAGGTATATTGGGAGGGTGAAGGGAGTGGCGAGAGGAAGGTTGAGATTGGAAGTACCGGACTATTCAGATCTAATCACTTAACACGGCACCTATCACGGCGCCACTGAGTTCACACATCGACGTCTTGAATCGAAGACCATTATTATCTTCACCTTTTGGTGAAAAACAATAATTTATTTATTTATAAATTAATTAAAAAATACTTTGTATTCACCACTTTATTGATATACACATCAACATGTTTCGAAAGCAATGCTTTCTTCACCAGGAATATATAGAATACTAAAAAATAATCATGTCAAGTATAGACAAATGATAAACATAGAACACAATAATATAAGAATAGACAAATTATAAACTTAAACAAAAATTGATTAAAGTTGGTAAGTAATTAATCAACAATGTTAATAAAAAAAGATATATAAAATATTAAATAACAAATTTGTATTATAAATTAAAAAAGAGTAATTATTTTTATTATTAATATTAATATGAAAATAAATTCAAGAGATAGCTATTTTTAAGAAATATTTGATTATTAATCAAATTTAATTAATTTATTTATTGACGCCTAGATTACTTTAACATATACATATATACATTTATATAATGGTTAGTTATACAAAGGAGTACAATAAAGTACATAAAAAATATTTGCATTTTTCAACGTGAAATTTGAGTGCGTTTATTTCAAAATAATGGTCTACGGAGACACAATATTTTGGCATTTAGTGCGGGTTATTTACGGCCGTTCTTCCCAACCCTACTGAGCAACTGTTGAGCCCGAAATTTTGCCTCAACACTGTTCAAATGCACAAATACGCTCTTCCCAACGAAATTCTCGAACAAATTTACGATCAATTTTGGTGGATTAAGTTCCCCTCAACTAGTTATAAAAAGTGCCAACAGGGTGAACAAATGTCAGTGAAATGTCAAACGTCATTATTCGTTCGCGATCTATTTATCGCGATTCAAATATTGAATGACAAGGATTCATTTCTGCTTTAGATTGCCAAAAAATGTTTTTTTTTATGTTTTAAAAAAAATCAAGAGAACCTAACTTATTTTACTTATTATAATCTACGTTTTGTCTTGTTTTTCATGAAAGAGAAACGTCAAATGTCAAATATACGTCTATGAAAGTGGTCGGGCATATTTCATAGTCTATGAAAGTGAGCGGGCACCTCCATAGACAATTTAGGATAAAAAATGCTTGGAAACAGGCCTCCATAGTCGAGGGGAAAGGCTCTCAACTACGAATCCGAAAGTCGCGGGTTCAAATCCCGGCGTGCGCAAGTAAATTTAATTTAATTAATTTGTGCTGTTTCACAATTATTTCGTTTAAAAATAATATATAGTATATTTGCACACGTTCCAGAGTGGAAGATACTCCCAGTATCGCCCTGGTGAAAGACCACCATTCAGAATTGAAACGTTGCTTGAAATGGCTTTTAGCCGTGTTTGGTGACCAGATCTGAATAGCCAGGTATTTCCCCACCTTCCTCTTACCCTTCTCCTTCCCCTCCCCAATACCTACAGCCCCACAACATTCCCCAATTGGGGATGCCATAGTCTCACTGGCTCCAGACTGTTGGGAGCAATTGGGAGTCTTGTGCGGTATTCACATAAAAAAAACGGAGAGAATGCTCAACGAAACACTCGGCTGATCGGTGCCTCAGATTGATCATACGAAAAGTTGGGAAGATCAGCCGATAGAGAAACTTGAAGGATTCATCATAATTTCAAAGTAAATACTATGGAACAACCAGCCCAAAATGCAATGATTGAACATTAACTTTGAAATTTTGACGAATGTTGAAATCCCCCGATGTCATCGTTAAAATAAATGAAGTACATAACAATGACATTTATAACTAGCGCGTAATCACCAGAAAGATAAACGGTAGAAGGTCAACACTCCGAGGGTGGGAAATTGGATCCTGCAGACCACAGAAAGAATAATTATTTTCCGAGCGATTCATCACCCACTTGCCACTTGCGGTGTCTATGACACGTCCCGATTGACTCGCATCAAATACCCAAGTTAATTGGTCGGTTTTCGGTTTCCCCACAAGATTATTGTTATGACATGGCTGACCGCGAAATTAGGTATTTTGCGACCTTGGAAATAACTTATGAAATGGACTGCATTAATAAATAATAACAACACTTGAAAATGATTCATAACTAGCTAACGAGACATTGAAATGGAAATGATCATTAGGACGTTGATTAGATTATTAATACGTTTCAGTTATGATGAAATTCAGTTGAAAATCTTGCGAACGCAAATCGTCATAGACGATTTTTTTAAAGTTTTTTTTTTAATATCGCACAAGGGTCCAAATCCCCGGAGCCAGTGGGACTACGGCATCCCTAAAGAGTGTGGAGAGAAAGGAGATGGTCAAAGAGGAAGGATGGTAACTCTCTGTATCGCCTAGGAGAAATGCCACCATTCAGAAGCGAAACATTGCTTGAAATGGGTTTAGCCGTATATTTTGTAACCAAATATGAATAGCCAGGGATTTCCTAACCTTCTTATTCCCCACCTCACTACCCTTAGCCTCACAACATACCTCAATTGGGCATGGCATAGTCCCACTGGCTCCAGACGGTTGGGAGCAGTTGGGACTCTTGTGCAGTATTAATGCATTTAAAAAAGATATGAAAATTCTTGATTATTCAAATCTGGTCACTAAATAAAACAACACAAATTTTCGATTCTGAATGGTGGTCTTTCTCCAGGGCGACACTCAGAGTATCTACTGCTCAGGATAATTTACACAAGGGACCAATAAAGTAGATATAGGAAAATCATTATTACAAGAGATTGTAACTTGTGTAGTTGTGTGATGTATCGTAGGACTACTGCGGGGTAAGAGGGGACTGCGGGCGGGTGTTCCAAACTAATTCAAACCAGTGATTAGCCTCTATGCATCACCATGAGTTTGAGGTGTTTATTACATTTTATACATATACTGTTTGTTTCTAAAAAAAAAAAAACTTTACGGTGCAAGGTTATAGATATACTATATTTGCATGAGAGCAGCCCTGATCGACCTGCTAATTTACCCGATGAGGTCAGAATGCTTGAATAATGGAGAAATTACGATTTGATAATATATTGTAACGATTTGTGTTTACGCCTATCTCGGTGGTTGAATGGACGGGTTGCCGTGGATTTTAGTGGTCAGGGGTCGGGTTACCACCCAGGCGTCGAATAGTGCTGCGATCCAGTCCAATTTTTTAAATCATTAATGACATTCAAACTTAAATACCAGTATATTTCTTTTTTTTTTTTAAGGTTAGTTTTCATAGTTAAAATAATTTTCACAATTACAATTTTTCAAAGGCCGCCAAAACGCTCCAAATCTATAGCCGGTCGGTTTTGAGGTTAAAGTGTCAAACGTCAAAACAAGGATGAGCTTTACCGTACATAATTTTTTATTCTATTTATAGTAAACCATAACTAAACATAAGTAATAACATTATGTACCTTTTAAGAAACTTTAACTAGAAGAAGAATAATAGTATTGAGCATTAATATTATCAAAATATCCATATTGATAATTAGTTTGCTCGTGAATACTCTAATTTCTGTTATTTATAATAGTTTTGTAATATTGAACAACAATTATACAGCTTAAAGACACCCAAATTAGGTTTAAATTTCATCAAAGCTAAAAAATGACATACTTAAGATACAAAACAAAATCGAAAAATAAAAAACTCCATACTAATCTAAAAACACACACGTGACGTCAGATGTTCCAAATGCAATGGTACCAACATAACAAGGTTTTTTGATGAGATTATTTATTCGCTTTTAAATAACGATTTATAAATTCTACGTAAAATTATATATAATAAAAGTAACGTATTCAGAATCGGCATCTTCTGATCTATATGAATATATATTTTTAGAGTAGTAATATTTTTCACTGGAGTTCCTTATTCCTTTATTCGGTAAGTCCTCCAACATCGCACAATTACGTTATTTTAATTGTTTTACTCGGGAATGTTTATCATTCTTCATAAAAAAGAATTTATATGCCATAGTTGTTATTTACTTACAACAATATTACTCAGCCGATTGCAATTTTATCATAAAATTGTAATAAAGTCGCACAATTTTTTTTTCTAGTACATGTACGTAACTAGTTTGTAAACAAGTGGCCCAAAGTGCTGGGTTTGTACCCGTCGTGGAAGTCCTCAAGCAACTTTTTCGCTTACAATGATGGAAGTAGGAGATTTTAAAATATTGTCAGTTTATAAAGGTTTACTTTCCTTATCAAATGAATTAAGGCGTTAGCACTAATACCAGTGGCGTACACTCTATAAAGGTTGAAAAGCTGTGTTTACCCTAAGAAAAACGTATCGTAAAATAAATTAAAAAGTGTCACATTTCTCATGATTTTGACATAACTTGTACGTTTATTTATTCAGTTGTCCACAATAAGTTTTAAATACAATGCTATTAAGTTATTCAATTCCCTACCTAGTGACATTAGAAATACGCAAAACAAAAGATCACCCCCAATAAACCTGTCAGCTTCTAAATTCTTTTATACCTTTATTTTAGAATTATTCTGATTTTTTTTTATTAAATCGTAATCTATTAATCTGTTTGTTATCTAAATATCCTGGCTGAACAACCACCCCTGTAAATTGCCATCTCAACACAGGCGTTTCACACCTAGTGAGATGGGCAATATGTCAGCCGATAAAAAATGTTCATATAGTTGTAATAAAAAAATAAATTTAAAAAATATCAATGGAAGATGGTAATAAAATTACCATTTAAAAATATTCAACATTCAATTATTCATCCCCTAAGTTGAAACACTACAAACGACCTACGTCTGGTCACGGAGAAATGAACGCCACTGGTGAATACGTACCAGATACGCGAATTAATGTTTTCCTATGACAGTTGTCCAGAGTTATGGGTAGATACTCTGAGAACCACCCTTTAGGGGATCTTTCACAAAAACGGAGCTGTACAAGTCATCCAAGTATTATTCTTGAAAAAGATTTTTCTGTGTTAGTATTTGATAGATTTAGTATTTTTTTACAATCTCTTCCACAATTCTTCTTGCCAATTGTATTGCTATAGACCCACTGTTTCCGAAAAGTTAGTACTGTAGTGTAGTTATTACATAAAAATATATGTGTTCACGTAAAATGATTTCCGAAACGCATCCTACTTATTACCTTCATTTCCTGTTTATTTTCGTCGGTTCATACTTATTACATAATTTCCACAATACATTTTTCTAACCTACAACAAATCAAAAACCTTTCAGCAAACAAGTACATGTATCCTTCCGAAACTGTGTTTTTCCTCTTATAATTTGTTAGTCCAAACATCGGCTTTGAATTTGTTTGGTACAGTTGAAAAATGGACACTTTCAAATACGTGGAAAAACAATACGATTGAAAAGTTTTGACACTTTTAAAACAACATATTTTAAAAGTGATTCAAAGTCATTAAAAGTACGAAAAAAACTAGACCGAAAACCAAATCTAACTTAACCGAATTATTTATTTTGGTTTCATTCTTTTTTTTTTTCATATCACTTTTAAAAAGTGTGCCAAATTTATCGAATATAATATTTAAGTCTAACTAACTAACCACCACGCCGTTTCTCCGCAGAGGTAGGCAGAAAGGACGGACCGCCAAATAAATCGATCTTGGCATACACTTCTGGCTTCATTCACATTCATACATCGTCTCATACAGTCTCTTATTATTCCGACTTCTGACATGGCCAGATTCAAGTATATGATTAACTTGATTGTGCCATGTCTTCCTCAGGGGTCCCCGCCTTCTTCTTCCATTCACATTCGCGTCTTATATTCTTCTTATACCCCTTTCTTCGTTCATTTGCTCTACATGCCCAAACCCTCTAAGCGTCCCTTTCTTAATCTTACTCATTACGCTTACATCAGCCTTGCATTCTTTACGAATCTAAATATTTTCGGTCATAAATGGTTTTATCACACATTCGCTTCAGAAATCTCATGTCTACGGCATTCAGTTTGATTTCATCCTTTCTCTGCCATACATCTGGGATGGTATCAGCACTCCATTGTGGACTGCTAGCTTCGCCTCTTTGGACAACTTTTTGTTAGCGCCAACCGCGTTCAGTCCTCCTTTAAAGGAGTTTCCTGCATTCACCCTTCTTTTAATATCCCTATCAGTCTTTTCATCTCTCGTAAACATACTTCCCAAATACAAAAAAAAAACTCATAGTAAACCTGCTCCAAGTACTCATCATTCTCAACTATATTACACACTGCTTTTGTACTATCTCTTTCAAACACGATGACTATAGATTTACTTTAATTCCTCATTAGCTCATTCTTCATACATACTTCGTTCATCCTAGATACGAGGGACTGTAGATCTCCATACTGTTAGCAATCAGCACCGCATCATCAGCATATAACAGGCAACATACTTTCAGACCACCTCTTTAAATTCTTGCACACAATTATCCTTGTATAGATTGAATAACCACGGTGACATTATGCAGCCTTATTTAACACCTTTTTTTATGTCAATCCACTCCGTAAAATCACCGTTTATACTAGCACGTTCAATGTTTTCCTCGTACAGAGACGCGATTGCCTGTATGAGATTCGTATTCACTTCATACACCTACCATATTTTTTTCCTGTCAACTTGGTCGTATGTTTTTTGTAGATCTACAAGGGCACAGAAAAGTTTCTGGTTTTTTGCCAGAAACTTCTCTGTGAGCATACGCAACGAGAAAATCTGACCCATGCACTCCCTTCCATTCATAAATGCACCTTGCACATCCCATATTTTATCTTTTGTTATATTTAAGTCAAAAGTATAAATTTCACTGCGCATAATTTATACGTGACCAAATATGGCGTGGCTAAATTAAAGTAAAGGAACCAAATTAGCAAATGAGTATAATATATCAAACATTTAGAAATAAGCTAGAAAGTGGGTCCAATGAACAAATGAACAATTATTATGAATCTATATAATAGAACATACAACCGTTCCGAAATATATTACAGGACCCAGGTTCAGCGATGGACTAGCTATATGGAAAGAAAACCTGGTGCCTGATTCCGGTTCTTTTTAAGGGTATGGCTTCTTATCCTCAGGGTTAAAGACATTTTGCTTAACTGAGATCCCGATCACATTTTAAGTGTATGGTTATATATATATCAGTGATATTCAAAATTTTAGTTGCATCACATATACTATTTATCTGACGTTTTGGGCTTTGGCGTAGGTACTTTACAAACATCGCAATTTCGTTAATTCGATTCATTTAATAGCATTTTTATAAAACATTCATTTTTATAATTATTTATTCCGTATTAGACTGTTGTGAACTCCTGCGACTAATCATCTTCAAAGTACCTCATCAACCTACTAGGCAAAATATATTATTCTGTAACAATAATTCTGGGACTAACTATCAAATACATGCACCCATTTCTCGCATACATGACTTGGAAATATATTCACCTCTGCTATAGATATATATAATATAAGTTTATGCATGTTTAAAAGATACCTGAATGATATTTTTATGTTGAAACTATTATAAGATTATCGCGTAGTAGCTATTGTATATATATTTTTAAAAATTTTAATATCTTTTTTCACAATGTCATTCACTCATATTATATTATGCACTTGCAGATTATGTATCATGTAGATCAGGCTATTACTATTTAACAAACAAAAAAATTATCAACAAATTAAAAACCTTTCGCTTTATAGCTTATTCGTGTCATGCACTTTTACATTATTATATATATCATAAATATGTTACACTTATATACCTATCACGTTCTTTCTATGTTAACTTAAACCTTTTTTTCTTTCTGTACACAAAATAATGTAAAATGTTTAAAATATGTAATAGGCCATCGAGGCGTTAATAACAAATAAAAATAAATAAATAAAAAATGACTAATTAATAATGTTTAAGTCAATGCTAGCCATAATGCTGACCCTTTCTTTAAAAGTATATAAGCCTAAAGATAATGCCTTATCCTGGAAGAGCTGGAATCAGGCCCATTATGAAAGGATACGAAAGATAATGCCTTATCCTAGAAGAACTGGAATCAGGCCCTTTATGACAGGATACGAAATACTTATTATCAAGTGGGCGCCCCAGTGGAGGCAACCCTGAGACAATCCGACGAAGATGTGGACTGATTGGGTGGAAGAAGCAATCGTTTCCAATGATCAGAACTGGAAACGAATGGCAGTGGAAGCACTGGTAACACTGAGTGGAAAACATTTGTAGATGAGGCTTAATCCCACCCAGAGACACTGATTTGAAAAAAATATTTAATTAATTATATCATAAATATGGAGATTTCAAGGACAATCTGATACAATGGTGACCGGACAAATCATCACACGTATGAATCGGCACACCTTTTAAAAGTGATATTAAGTTATTAAAAGTACAAAAAAAACTTAAACATATATTAAACAAAAACTAGAGAGAAAACCTAATCTCAACAAACATAATTCATGATTTGTTTAAAAAAATGTATAAAATTGAATTAATAACAATTACTTTGTTTAAACCACAGTATTTAAAAGTTTCAGAATCAAAGTTAATAAATAATGAAAAGTATAGAGAAATACTAAGAAAATAGAACAAATTAAAAACATAAATAAAAATTAAAAAGAAGTGACGAAAGTAGGTAAGTAATTAATTAACAATGTAAAAAAAATGATCAAATTTATATTAATAATATTATAAACGCAGTTATTAATATGAAAATAAATTTAAGAGATAACTATTTAATTTTTTCTTTATTATTAATAACATTTAATTGACTTTTAACACTTTTTATAATTTCTAAAATTTTAAATTTATCTAATTGTAAACCAGTTGTATTTGCACGTAAAAAGTTTAAACCTTTATTTATGTAAAAAAATATTTCTTTCTAAAATATGGTTGGCAAATCCTGAATAATTGTTATTAGTTAAACACTTTAGGTAGTCCGAAACCATAGTATTAAAATTTATTGAAGTCTATTTATTATTAAATGTGTTTATTTTTAAATTTATTTTATTTATTGTAATTTATTTTTATTTTTTCTTAATTAGGTTAGGTGAGATTAGATGACTTTATATCACTTTTGATAAGTGTGCCGATTCACACATGCGTCGAATTATCGTGGAACCGTTTCAAATTCATAAAAAAATATCAAATATGTTCTGGGCCGCACTTGATAAAAAAAAAACTGATAATCAAACTGACGATGACCAATTTAAGAATTTGAGAATTATAAAAATAATGGTTTTTTAATTAATTTATAATCTTCTTTTTGTCCACGGGACACGAAATTATAACAAACTTGAATACACACTCACAAAAAACAACTTAAAATTTAAATCCAAAAAACTCTGTTGGATTAAGAACAGGTAAACTTACAGCAGATCGATTCACGCACAATTTTATAATCGAAAGAGAACTTCGACAGTTAACTTTAGATGTCAAAACAAATAACATCAAACTAAAACATTGTTGTAGAAAGAGCTCTTATAGTCCACTGCCGTGTTAACAATGAACACTATCGGCAAGAAATCTGTGATAAATACCTAGTACTTGCCTACAAGCTGTTCAGAAATACTTTTATTGATTCATTTCGCATTCCTTTCATAACCGGCTCCGCATGGGTTTGGTCCCAGTTTTGTCGTATCCTTCAACACTGAACTTGACCATGGATGACGTTTTTCTCTGGAAATATCACCATTTGTCAGCACATAGGAATTTTTGATGATGTGTTCGTGATATGAGATACAAATTGACCTAAGATTTTCCAATCCATTGTCATTTTTTCACTTTCTGTCCAAAATATCGACAACTATTTTTATTCACTTACATTTTTTTTCATCGTATATTTGTAATTGAAATACTTTTATGAGTAGTACCTACCTACTTACTATGATAGTATTCCTACAATAAACATTTTTATTTTTTATGTGATACCACACAAGAGTCCCAACTGCTACCAACCGTCTTGAGCCAGTGAGACTATGGCATTGTGGGGGAAGAAGAAGATTGGGATGTTACCTGGCTATTCAGATCTGGTCACCAAACACGGCTAAAGCCATTTCAAGCAACGTTTCTATTCTAAATGGTGGTCCTTCACCAGGGCGATACTGAAAGTATCTACCACTCTGGTACGTGCCGCAAATATGAATCCTACATATTACTTTAAATGAATAAATTGTGAAATAATAAAATGATAGCAAATAAAATTTACTTGCACACGCCGGGATTTGTAAGGATCGTAACCACTCAACCACGGAAACCTTCGAACCTACATAATATAAAACATTATTAATTAAGGGGGCATAATAGATAAGAAATTAATTCTATGGAACATTTATTTAATTCTATAAAAAAAATAAGAAAATTTTGTCTCTCTCAATCATTCATGTTAAGTTTGTAATTGAAAATATAAAAAAAAAATAAATGAAACAAACACTTTGTTTTAATCCACTAATTTGTTTAAAAGAAATTCTCCAACCGGTTTCGCTTAGTTCAATCGTCGTTGTAAAAAAAAAACATTTTAATTTTTACTATGACGAAGCTTGAACCAAGCTAAAATATATCACTCACGATATGTTTGTCAAATTAATGTCATAATATATATGTAAATGTTTGTAAATTTTTATCATAAACGATGATGTGAGCTAACTCAAGATTAATAAATAAATAAAATACTTTTGAACCGTAATGTTTTCTAATGAAGTGCACGAATTAACATAAATTAATGACACTTAAATCTAAAAAAAAGAATTGATTTTTACATATTGGAGAAAAGTGTTAACTAACAATTCGGATCTGAAAGTAAGCAAAAAAAAGAATTATTTCGAGCATTTATTTCGGATTAGACCATGCGATTATTGCGATGGATCAATAATATTATTTTTATTGTAGCATGTCTAATACTTACGCCAGCTGTCAAAATAATTTCGAGTTGAGGCCTGCGATATGAATAAACATATTGAAGAATAAAGTAATAAGACATCTTTCGAAACATTAAATAAAAATATCTAATTCGAAGGGCAGATTGTATCAATTTCCATTGAAATAGGCAATAAAAACATGGATACAAATGGCTTGGTTCTGAAAACGTATTTTGACATGTAATTTATTAATACACATAGTTGCTTATTTTCTTATTTATATGTCTACTTAAATTTATTACGGTAGAGGTCACATTTTAAACGCGTCACAAATATAGAAGGGACTGTTCAGTAAGCACATTTGTTTGTGTTGAATTATGTTTGGTTTGATTTTATAATGTTTTTAATGAGGTGAATACCTTGATTATTGATTCAGAGTATGATATTATTAAACGTATTACATAGTTATATCAGAGTTGTGGGAATGCAATTATAGAGTTTAATTGCATAGTAATAAAAGTGGCTTTGTCCTTGTGAGATGTGTGTTATTAGGATATTCAGAGTTTTATTTGTTGAGAATCTGGTTTTTTTGAAGTTTTTTTGAAAATGTGAAGTTTGTGTTGGAAGAGGCGTATTAATATAGATTTGGCATTAAGCATTGTAATAAGCTTGTGCAAATACATACGTAAGTAAATGTAAAAGAGATAGTTAATGACAATATAATATTTTGTGACCAGAAAACACATTGGAGTTAGCTTTTCTTCCAGATTATCGTATGATTTATGCTTATATTTGTAAATAAGAGTACTTTGACTCAAAAACAGTACTTACAATGTGATTATTCAAGTAATTTTAAGTACCTTGACTCATCAGAAGTGTTAATTCTGAAGTCACCAATATAAAGACTCGATATTCACCGTAAGAAGCAAGGCATAGAGTTAAATATAAAAAAATAGTGATTTGGAGGTCAAATGTGCAAGATTTCATCAAGCTCGAAAAAAACTGTAGTTTTGTACACAAAACAAACAAAAGAACATAGCCCCGGAAACTCTGCTATATAAATACATATAATTGTTATTACCAATAAATCTCTAAAAAAATATAATAATTAGAACATTTCTGTACAAGATGAACTAGATACATTTTTATTGATATTTTATAGTATTAGCAATATTATAAACACACTGTAGGTGTAGATGGACGGGTAGTATTATGCTGTAATATAAATATATCCACGTCCATAGTTCCGCTTGTGCAACCAATCAAATGTTAATACCGCTATTACGCACAATTAAGGAAAAGACATCAAATATTATGCAGATGAAAATAAAATGTTCATCCTTAATCATTCATAGACCACTGGTGGAAATAATTCCTTTGCAGGTCGCAATCAAACTAATAAACGATCAAAACGACAACAACTACTGACAATATATTAGTTTTGTGCAAATATAATTTAAACATCTGCGCGTAATTTAAAAATGTATAACTGCCTCGTTATACATTATTAAAATATATATAACAAAATGACTGAACGCGGTTGGCGCTAACAAAAAGGTGTCTAAAGAAGCGAAGCTAGCAGTTCACATCGAGTGCTGATACCAACCCTGATGTATGTCAGTGAGGCATGGAACTGGCAGAGGAAGGATGAAAGCAGACTGAATGCTGTAGAAATGAGATCTCTGAGGCGAATGTGTGGTAAAACCATGTATGATCTTGTGATAAATGTTGAGATTCGTAATGAATGCAAGGCTTTATTTTTACAGTAACTCAACACTGGAGGCCCCGAGGGAAATAAATTCCCTCAAGGCCTATATTATCTTTGGGGATGCTGTGTGGAGGGTCGATAGGAAGGAGTGAACCTGGGTCTCAAAGATACCCATGTTGTAGGAGGGAGGAAACACAGAGGTCGACAGATTATTCCACAGACGAGCTGTTGAACACAAGAACGAGTCGTAGAAGCGACCCGTTCTCATGTGACAAATGTCAACCGTATGCAAATGTTGGGGGCGCGTTTGGCGTGTTTCCCGACTATGCACCGGTGCCGAAGGGACCAACAACGCTAGTTCCTCAGAGCATCTTCCATTAAAATACCGGTAGAAAAAGGTCAGCATTCCCGCCTGACGTCTGTGCTTCAAAGATTACATTCCGTTTGTTGATGTAAGCGTAATAAGTAAGATAAGAAAGGGACGCTTAGATGGTTGGGGCATGTAGAGCGAATGAACGAAGAAAGGAGTGTACGGAGAATATATGATGCGAATGTGAATGGAAGAAGAAGCCCGAGGAAGACATGGCACGATCAAGTGAATCAAATACTGTCCATGTCAGAAGTCGGAATGACAGAAGAGAATGTAAGAGACGACGTATGAATGTGAATATCGAGTTGTTTGCCGGTCCGTCCTCTCTGTCTACCTCTGCGAGGAAACGGCGTGATGGTTAGTTAGTGAAAAATTGGATATTTGCAAAAATAAAACAAAACAAAAAAAATTGAACATCGGTATGACAGTGAAGTTAACGGGTCGGCATCTATTCATTTATAAATAAAATTTGATTTTTTACAACAGCAAAAATACGCTTTATTTAAAAACTACCAATCAAACAAAATTAAAGGGAAGAAGTGAGTATGTATTTTTGTTTTCAATTTTTCGACTAACTTATTGAAACTTAATATATAATATTTTACATAATACACCATTGTAATATTTTTTTAATCATCGAAGACAATATTAACAAATCTCAAATGAAATATAAAACAGAAAAGACAGAGAAAATGATCAAGAGGTAACGGTGGCATCTGGGACTCGAACTCAGGACCTCTCGTTATATCTGGGACCTGTGCTCTAACCAATTGAGTTAATGCCACCCCATTTTTCTCTCATTTTTATTGATATCATACTTCATTTTAAGAACTGTTAATATTCCAACCATCTTCATTAATTACAATTTTTTGGGGTCCCATTTCATCAACGCCAGGCAGTTATAGTTTTTTCCAAAACAGATGAAATAAAAAAAAAGTGTGTTGTAGCCGAATCAGCAGATATATTTAAAAAAATCATTAGCTATTTTATGATGAAAAAAAGGATATAGTATTTACGTCTACACAAATATTCATTCAAAATTGTCATTTAGTTGCTTTTTAATCTCAACTTTAGAGATATTTAGTTTGCTCCCGAGTATATTAATTGTGTTCAAGTTTAATTTATAGAACTCCATTTTTATTTAAAGTTTTAAAAATGTAATAATAACTATTATTGTTCAATTTAAAAAAAAAAAGTTTATATACAGTTTGCTAGGTAATTATAATTACGCCTAACAGCTGTTTCGCCTTACGAATGTATTATCAAACTGTGTAGAATCCACTTACAAACTCTTATAAAAATGAAAATATTTTACGAGTTTCGTCATAAGTACCTACATAGAAAAAAATACAAATAGATCGTCCGTATGTTGCCTCTCCACAGTTTAATAATGCCTTTGGTAGTAATAATAATTACCTAGTAAAACTTTTTCATAAAAATCTATCTCTGTGTATCGTATTGTGAATATTATAAATTATTATGCTAGTATTATTGGCATATCTCTTCACATGTAAACGAACCAATCATCATTTCAATTGATATTTACCCTTAAATAGAGTTATCTCTAGATCAAGCAATACTACTTTTCTAAGGCGTTATACTAATATGATAATTACACACCCGATGATTGCCGGTAGGCGTGATACGATTGTACATATAATCACGTAATCCCTTTCCACTCCGAAAAACAGTCTACGATAATAATTAAGTAATTATTAATTTTTTTTTAGTTCTATTCGTAGACCTCCATTTATTGTTTTAGATATTTAATGTAAAGCAAATACAATAATGCTATTATTAAGTTCTGAAAATATTTTAGTTTTTATTGTTTTCTCCCACTCAAATCTAATTCGGACGGGTGTTTAAAATAATTATTTATTACCGGTAAAACCGATTCGGTTAGAAAATAATTAAAATTCTCTGTTCCGTGAGGTTTTTACATTTGTAATGTGTTTTTCCCGTATTTAAATGACAATGCTTTCTTAATTGATTCATTTAAATGTGTTATATTGTTTTGGTAGTATGAACATACTGAGAAGTGGCGAATAAATAATCATCTTTACTTTATCAATTAATTTTATGTTTGGATCATTTGTTCGTTTATTAATTTACAATTGTTCAAGTAAATTTAATCTAAGACCCTTTCTTTCTATATGTAAGGGTTTAGGCTCGTTATTGTCAAGCGAGACGTGATAATTTACTAAGCGATGTTCTGCGAATTTAAAAAAAAGTGCTTTAATTGTTATAACATCGTATATGTTCATTGAATCTAGTTGAGAAAGCCCTTCCCGTCTGCCCGATATAGATAGCGTTGCAGTCGACGTGGTCACATTTTAATTCATATATGCCACCATTATTAAATAAAGGATTTTTAAAAGCTATATTTAAACCATATTTTTTAATTTCTTCTGCAATTTTTGCAGATATTATAAACCGAGAAATTCCAGACGTGCGATTTTTTCTACTTTTTTATTATGTACCGGACACATAAAATTAATTTTATTTTTATATTTCTTGCATTTAATAATTTTTTCAATATAATTTGCCTCGTAGCCGTTATTAACCGCGATTGTTTTCTTTTCTTTTTCATAACCTTTTTTGTCTAATAAGATAAAAATAAAAATAAAAAATAAAATACGTGCAGAACTTAATAATAACATTATTAAATTTGATGTACATTAAATGTAAAAAAAAACGATTATAATATTATTTAGGACACCAGCACATAAAATCACTGAGACTTTTAAGGGCCTTCCGCATAATTGGACAAATTCACGTAAAAGAATTGCGCAAAATATGATTCATGCAATAAATCTCCAAAAACTGAAATGCAATCCAGCCACTCTGATGTAAATATATTTTTTTTTATCGATTTCCATCATCTAATTTACATTTGATAATTACTTTTAAATGACCACACCGAAAACATTATGTGTCAGGAGTATCCGGACGTACCCGACAAACTTTAACTAGCAATTTATGAGCTAATTAGGAGTAGAATATGAAGACAGAAATTTTAGATTTTTTTTGTTGTTGACCGGTTGTATTTGTGCGTAAATTTTTGAAACCTTTATTTATGTCAAATGAATGATTGGTTTCTAAAATATGATTTGCAAATCCAGAATAGTTAAATATTTAACAATTAAATAATTTAATAGTTTTTTATTAACATTTTTGATTAATTACTTACAAACTTTAATCAATTTTTGTTTTTGTTTGGAATTTTTCTGTTTTAACATTATTGTGTTCTTATTTTTATCATTGGTCTATGCTTGACATTATTATTTTTAGTATTCTATATATTCCGGATGAAGAAAGCATCGCTTTCGAAATATGTAGATATCTGTGTATTAATAAATTGCTGAATACAAATTATATTATTTAAACGATTTTTTAGTAATGACGCTACAAAGTGAATACCAATCGTTTGAAGAAATTAAAAAAAATAAAATTCTTTCACATATCGTCACCGGCAGAGTAACCACCCACTCTCCAACTTAACTCTAACTGTCCGATACCTACAGATTTACCAAGTTTTACCGGATACTGAAATGAGGTCTACATTTTTTACTCCAAATAAACTCAGGAATCACTGGTTAAAGTTTGCCGGGTACGTCCTGATACATCCTGTATGTATCAAGAACACCATGCAACATCTTAGTAACAAATTACTTTACACCATTGAAAAGCAATGTATAAATCAAGAAGAATATGTATAATCTTCCTAATGAAGGATAACCACTTAACTATATAAGATTTTAGGTAGTCTTCTTTACAAATGATGGGTCAGTACTCAAAAATGGCATCCTTAAGCATCATTTTGCAGGTGGCTTTAAATATCGCTTTGCAGGTGGTCTTAAACATCACTTTGCTGATGGCCTTAAACATCACTTTGAAGGTGACCTTAAACATCATTTGCAGGTAGCCTTAACCATCACTTTGCAGGTGGTATTAAACATTACTTTGCGGGTAGCCGTAAACATTACTTTGCAGGTGACCTAAAACATCACTTTGCAAAAATGGCCTTAAGCATCACTCAAGAAATACCACAAACGATTCATCTGTAAATTCTATAGGGGTAGTTAGGAAGGTTTCAAAAGGCAAACAACCTCAAACTGTAAGTAGTAAATTCTATAAAACACATCCCAAAACGCTAGAAAATAGTTACAGTTTGAAAACCGGAATTATTTTTTTCACGTTTTACCCAAAATTCTAGTACGTATTTCATAAAGAATTTGAAGGATTTCAGTTTGAAGATTTTTATCTTTTGAAGCCTTATATATTTTCCCAATTACCAGTATAGAATTTATAAATAAATCATTCATATTGTTTTTTGAGTTAACAATCTGCAAAGTGTGTATTTTTAGGTACTGACCGTGAACCATAGAAAATAACCCGTAAGTCTATGTAACATTAATTAGTAACAAAACATGTTTAACCACAGAGAACAATGAAGTCATGAAGACTATTAAACGCTTGACGAAGAATCGTTACCCCGATCGTGAATAACTTCAGTATTCCGGGAAAATCCTCTAATGGAGCTACTACACCGGTCGCAGCATTGTCGTATTCTAATTCTCACAGCTTTGCACGGATTCGCACGAATTTGCTAAGAAAGATGAATTTATTGCCTGCCTTATTAATCCAACATCAATTAATCTTCTGGATATACGATTGCAGAAGCAGATGATGTCACAGTTAAAGCTAATTGAACTTTCAATTAATTGCATTTTCCATGTTCGAGAGGTTTGCAGATGTTCTTGCAATTAATCGATTTAGTAGTAGCAGTGGCGTGCAGGACATTTGTACAATATATTTAAAATAAAAAAAGTTATAACATGGTAATTTCAATATTTTTTAATAACTTATTGATGCTTATAAACCCCATTGTATTATTTAATCATTGGAGAAGATAATATTAAGAAATTTTAAATGAAACAAGAAAACGAAAAAAACCCAAAATATAAAAGTGTCGCATCTTGGAAACGAACCCGGACAACCACTCTACCGACTGAGATAATGAGACTAGTTCACTTTACACCATCGTCATCGATATCATACCTCAAATTCAGAACCTGTAATATTATTCTCCATTAAATTCTCAGATGCGACTGATACCTTTTTTATTTTCATCGTTTTTTTTCGGTTTCGTGTTTCCTTTAATATTTGTTAATATCGTCTTCTTCAATGATTACATAGTATTTTAACTGTCTCAATTTTGTCAAATTTGAAAATATATCATTTTATAAAAAAAAAACTATTATTCCGTTTTTGAGTAGGTACTTCAATCAACGTAATTTTCAAAATTGACGGTATAAAAATTAGCCAAATGCTATTGAAAAAATAGGTATCGCTTTATTTATTTTCAATAAGAAGATGGAAGTGTAATAATTGTAAAATATAGGTAGATATTAATGCCAACGTCCCGTAAAATAAGAAGAAAACTTAACATAACATAAAAAAGTAAATACTTAAATTTTTAAAAGATACAGAAGGTGCAACGACCCCAAAACTAGGCACATGGCCTATGGATGTTTAATTATGTTTATTTAGTATTGAAAACTTTTGCGTGAAAACCTTGCTCTCATGACGCAATAACTCATACGTTCGTGCGACGTATGAACTTTAATGATTATTGTGAAAAAGCCAATGAATGCTACTGGCATTGCAGTTGTACGTTACATAAATCATATGGTATGTGGTACTATAAATCAATAGTTATAATATTCATACAATATCCACTTCTCTGTATTAAAACTACCGTTTGCAAAAGGCTAATCAACTTCTTCACAAACACTATTGAATTGAAGAAGTAAAACAGTTTATTCATCATCAAATCCGCGTTGTTCAGAAGTGCGTCAGGAAAAAAATATCTTGAAAAGTGTGAATCACAAAAACGGCACGTTCCTTAATAATTTACATAATTAATATGATTGCTTGATCTTTTTTTAAATCCTTTTTCTACTTCCGCATCGGTAGGCGCCAGGCGACATTACAAGTGACGCGACGCTACGCCACGTGACGGGAAGTGAAGAAACGTGACACGATGTTTGGAAAAAAAAAACGTTTCTGGGAAAAACGGAAAATATTTTTGTCGTATTTTGGCTACAGATCATTAACCCTTCCCATTGATAAGTATTTCCAACGTCACCGTTGAATTTCTGAGCTTATAATAGATTCTCAGGTTTTTCCGTTTTTTGATAAAACTCTTCGATGAGACAATTAATGGATAGAATACGGTATTCCCGAATTAGTAACGTTTTTTTTTTACAATTACGTCATAAATTTTCTAACACGGGAATAAAACAAAGTAACGTGAAGTATGTCGATTTATTTTTTATCCTGTGATTTAAATCTTTCACTAGTTTCTTAACAAATAAATGATTAAATTATTTTCCTTGGTATTGAACTCTTCGTATTGCTTAGGCACCTCGCTTTTATCTTTCTCTGATGTATTTAATAGAAACGTAGAAGTGGATTGAACGGCGTGTAAACGATTGATTCTTTTCGTATGGGCTGTTAAAAATAATGTATTTTGAACTAGCTGATGTGTACCCGGTATTTATTTGTTTTTTTTTTGTAATGAAGTTATGAAGTTCCTTGTCGTTTGGGTGCCATGATTGATTTTACAGCGAAAGTAATGCCTTGTGACGACTATTACTATCTCTAAACAGAGAAACATTCATAAATGAATTATAAAAATATACTTAGTTTTCACCACTTTATAAATATACATTGATATCTACATGTTTCGAAAGCGATGCTTTCATCGTCAGGAATTTATGAATACTGACAATGAAAGCGTCGCTTTCGAAACATAGAGATATCAATGTATATTTATAAAGTGGCGAATACTAAGTATATTTTAAAATTTATTTATTAATAATGACGCCACGAAGTGAATACTAATCGTTTGAAAATTTTATTTCATTTCAAATAATTTTTTTTCAAAACATATGAAAATAATAAAGCTCTTAAGTAGGCACCTATTTGTGTTTTTCATTTTGAAAATATTCCACTCAAACAAACCTTCTTCTTTTGCATATGTAATCTGTAGCTAACCATAGTGGTATATCTATGGGCTAACCTCAATACATCATGGCGGGTTTAATGTTTTTCATACTAATTATAAAACATTGTAGCAACAGTTTTACACAAATAACAAACTACTCTCTAAACCTTCCCCACACTAACAAGAACAAATTGTGCTATTTTCAGCGAAACTGGTTGAGTAATTTTTGAGAAAATCGATGACAGACAAAAAACATTCAATATTATATATATATATAGAGAAGAGATTGAGGTGCTTCCACCATTACCCTGAAATAAAGACCAGAAGGGTCCCTTTATCAAAGATATGCAAATATGAACTTATTTGTCGTATATTCGATAACAAGACAGTCCTTCGCATCATTTTATCCATATAAGAGTATATATCGCTCAATTTTAAGTGGATCGCTGATCGAACTATAGCTTGGCATTTAATTGTAGATATTTATTATTTTGGAAATACAAAATGTCATCACCATGGCAACATCAAGTTACCGACTCTGTCTTTGAAATGTGTTGGTCATATTCAAAATTTTGTAGATTTTCGGATTTGACAGTTCGTTTTAAAGAAATCAGGCATATTATCATAATTTTTTTTTTAACATTCATTCTATTTATAATTTTGATTTGTTAAATTGAATTTGTTATTCAGAAATACAAAAAATCGCCTACCCATGTATTTATCTTCCCTGCAAAGGGTTGAATACTAAAAAAAATTAAACATAAAATTACACCGTTTGGATTAAGTGAAACATGTGCACTTGGCCATTGACTACTGTGTTTTTTTTAAGATACTTTGATTTTGCTATGAGCCGTCTTTGTGTTGTTATTTAAATCATTTAATTTTTATCTACATTTAAATGTAAGATTTTACGTTCAGCTGGACATCATAAGTTTACGTTTAATCTATCAGCTATCTATTCATATCTACCAGCACCGCGCAGAACAGAACAGTACAGTACAGGCACAGCACAGACGCGAGTATTCACATTACATCCTGCCGCACAGCACAGATACAGCATAGAGGTGAGTACGGCTGTCAACTGAGTGTTAGCGTCCTGCCGCAACATGTTTGAGGATTTTATAATCGTATTTCCATATTTAATATTATTTTATAACCTAAATTCCCAGACCAATTCGATCAATTTATCATTATCGTTCTTCTCGGTTTTAGAAATTTCTGCGTTTAATTACGCAAAATGACAAAGATGGAGGTGCTAACGGTATGTGTTCATAATAACTGCGCAAGCGCAGACGTCAACGGCCACCGACACGTCTAAATATTTTAGCCGACAATCATGGCTGGTTCTTGCATGTGCGAATACGTTACGTTTACGTACGCTGTAATATTAATGTGTTTATAGATAATGTAGGCAAATAATGTAGTCGTGTCTGTACTGTACTGTTTTGCTCTGTGCGGTGCTGGTAGATGTGAATAGATCTCAAGTGATCGTTCAATCGATCGATTGGTAAGAATAGCCTTCATTGGCCACTTGATGTAAATACATGTTTTTAATGACGGCTCGAACACTTGTAGTGTTCAATCTACGGTCGAAAGATTGTACAAAAGGGAACAATCCATGAAAGTGTATGTGACATTTATAACGTCTACTGTATGAAAAAAATATCAGTACACAATTTTTTTTAAATTTACATTCTAATAAGAAAAAGGCTCAGATGGTCACGTTAATGGATTTCATTTTCCAGATTTTCCAGAGCTGTTTTAATATTTTTGTTCAATATTTAAAAAAAATATTGTTTGGGCACAGTTTACGCATAAAATATCTATTTTAGTCGCTTGAAAATTGTTTTCCAATTTTCCATATTTTCCCAAATTGTTTTACCGTCCCACGGGAACATTTTTGAACCACGAAGTATGGGCAGAATTTCAGAAATTTTAATTTGATTAATTTAAGGCCATTAGGTCGCAAAAATGAATGCCACCCCATTTTTGCGTCACATAGGATTAAACGCTGTTCAATACTCACTCTGCCTACCTTTAAACAATATCTCATGATTTCTATTTGTTGGTCTTCTTCAATCTACCAGTGCTTCTTATGTTATCCTGATGCTTCTTTCTCAATTCATCCGCTCTTAATGTCTATGTTAAATATAATTCAATGCCATACTCACACAAATATAAAACTTGGTTTTGGAACAACCGTTCCATCGCCAGGGCAAAATACGAGTATATACTAAACAATATTACACAATTATGGCAGAACATACATACTAGGTGTCACAGTGGGGGTGGGGGCGTGACTAGGTATTAGTAAGGACCGTGGGAAGAGGTAGAGATTGAAGTAGGGGTGAAAGGAAACATATTTAAAATGCGGCTGTAAGATAGGCTTTTTTATTGTTAATAATAGACTCTATTATTAAGGGATTTATTGATTTCCAAGGCTTCTAATTTTTTTTAGAATCTAATCTATCTATCTCTTCCCCCACTCTTTACTAATGATGACTCTTTTATAAATGTTTTATAATTTGCTTACCGCAGTTAAAATCACGCGAAACAAACGTGGATGGCAGTGAACTAGGCTGGTGCCAAAATGGATGTTACGTGACCTTTGCCTCCAGCCATCAAAATGCTTAAGGCAAGTCTATTCATTCTGATGTCAGTGGTAGAACTCCATTTAAATTATTATTTTTTTTTTAATTAAATCAAATGTAATAATCTGTCACCTTGAAAATGGCTTTGAATGCCGCTTCACAAAAACAGCTTCCCAAAAATAAAAATGATCTAAAATACGCTTAGAATAAAATAATATATTTTTTTTTGATTTTATTTAATTTAAAAAAAAAATGTTTTCTATTATCCACGGTTCCGCCTATTCACGGTAAATATAAAACAAACACGTACATATAAACCACATGGTAGAGTTAACTGTAAGATAGTTTTTGCTGCTACTCACAGACAGCCCACTCAGGACATTCTTTACGTAACGACTTCGTAAAAATCCATGATTTGATTTCTATAAAGCTAACATACCCTTTCGTTTGTTGTGCAGTAAATATTTTATATCTTATTTCCAAATGTGTATTATATTCACGTTATTATTAACTTGTTGGGTTTTACCAAATTCGCAGTGATAGTAACTGCTTCAATACGAGTATATAATGGAACTTCGTTAATATTAACCCACCAATACTTCTCCCGGAGACCAATTTTGCGGTTAGATTTTGGGAAATACAAGGATATAATATTTCCTAATGTGTTTTTTTTGAAGAACCATAAAAAGCCATAATATGCTGACTTGTGATAAAAATCGTATTTAATATTTTTATGTAATATACTCTCAATAGGCCGAACTGAACTAATTTAGATTTCAACAGAAATGTTTTTGTATAATTTTTATGTCATTGCAATCAAACTCTTATTGATATGGTGGAATCAAAAATCACATAATATTCCTATTTACATATGGAAAATGTTGAAAATTAGAAGAAAATTCGATGGAAATGTTCTGTTGCCGTAGAGCCAAACAAGCTTAGATTAATGTTATTCCTAAAGGTGAAACGTTATTTAATGACCAATGTGTTGCATAAATTTTTTTATACTCTAGCCGATGTGTACCCGGCCTTGCTCGAGATATTTTTTTACAATAAAGCTATGAAGTTATGAATTCTTGCTGGTCGTTTGGGTGCCATAATTGATTTAACGGCGGAAGTAACTACCTCTAAATAAGAAAACATTCTTTTGAAAAATTTCATTCCAAAACATTTTTTTTTAAATATATTTAAATAATAAAGTACGTTTTCAATTTTGAAAATACTCTACCCAAAAAAACTTCCTTCTTTTGAATATGTTATCTGTAGTTATCCGTTGATATATCCATTGGCTAACCTCAATACAACATGGCGGTTCAATGTTTTCCATACTAATTTTAAAACGTTATAGCAACAGTTTTAAATATTGGATTTCATTCAAACTACCCTCTAAACCTTTACGGCACTAATAAGAACAAGCTGTGTTATTTCTAGAAAATCGAGGACATACCGACAAACTTTCATTTTTATATATAGATAAGAAAGATATATGAATATAATAATAAAAAAAAAAGATTTTAAAAACTTTTCTGTTAAGATTTGAATAAATATGCTAAGGAAGCAATAATTCCAGAGTTAACGAGATATGTTGAGGACGGACCGCCAAACAACTCGATTTTGACATCTTGCTTCATTCACTTTCATACAACGTCTCATATATTCTCTTCTGTTATTCCGACTTCTGACATATCCCAACTCATGTATTTGATTCACTTGATCGTGCCATGTCTTCCTCGGACATCCCCGTCTTCTTCTTCCATTCACATTCGCGTTATATATTCTCCTTACACTCTCTTCGTAATTACGGTTTAACTGTTTTTCGCTTGTTTATAAGCCTGTGCCCTGTAATAAAAGTCGGAAAATGTATTTTCTGTGATACTACATTTAAATAAAACGGACGCCAATTCCCGGAGAAACTCATTTACGACTTTTAGCAAAATTATGTTGAATAGAGTTTCACACATCGTTTAAAATAGGTTCCACATCACATGTAAAATAGGTTATGCAACGATTTGAATAGATGCCACATAAAAAATAGTACCTGATTGAATATAAACAAATTGCTCATAAGAAAACTTATAAAAGTCTTGAAAACATACAAAAAAAATCCTCAGATTAATTTTATTATTTAACGCAAACTGAAAACTGCATTTTACCGACATAGAATCGATCACATTGAATAAAAATACTTTAAAGAAAATACTACTCTCGGTAATTTGATATCTGGGGCGTCTGCTTCCTTAACAATCGGATGAAGATTGATGGAGTATTATTTCGCCCCAGAGGTCTGACTATTAATCACACGAGGTTATAATGAATTGAAAAATAAAACAGCGCTCACCGGGAAAACAAATTTTACTCCAATGAGACACCAACGAGTTTTTTTTCTTCTTACCAATCGTTTTTTTAAAAAAAAATTTAAAATCTTATTCTTAGCTTTGTGAAAGCTTTTATTTTCATTAGACACTTATTATTTCACAAAAATTTGGCGTTCCAAAATCCTTTTCCTTTTTCTTCGTTGTATGATACGAATTATTTGTTTGACGTATTCTGTTTTTTCTTCTGTTTGATATGGCGACATTTTACATTTTTCACTTAGGGTCTGTTCGTGTGGTATAAGTTATTGGCTGTATTTTTTTTATTAAAATAGCCCTGCTATGGTTTTGTTTTTTCTATGAAAGTAAATTTCAAAAAGAAGTCTTTGGTGGTACATTACACTGTGTAAGTTGTTTTAAAAAAAAATCATTTAATGTAAATCAAATTTAATAACGTTATTATTAAGTTCTGCAAGTATTTTTAGTTTTTATTATTGTAACAGCTCTTTCGGCGTTCAAGGCCATTTTCAAACTGCCGCAGTTTGAAAAGGGTAGTTTGAAAATGGCCTTGAACGCCGAAACAGCTGTCACAAAAATAAATACACGATAAAAACTAAAAATTCTTGCAGAACTTAACAATAACATCATCAAATTAAAAAAAATAAATAAATGGAGTTCTACGAATTAAACACAAAAACAATTAATAAATAAATTGGCATAAACTGTAAATTTCCTTCGAAATTAGAATTCAGTTCTGACCAAAAGCTTTCTCAGAAAACAGTGATTACTGCTTAAAGCTTTCTTTGTAGAAACACCGTGCGGGGCAATTTTCTTCCTAAATCAAATTTATTTTAAAGGTTCCGAACCGAATCGAGTAGGTATATACAGGATTTAAAAAAATTACAAACCAAGCTTTTTTCCTAATGTAGGGAAATTTAAATGAAAAATATCATATTATACGAGTAAATTGATGTGAGGTTGGTTTGGGGTCGATTTGATATTTTTTGGAAACAGCCAGCACCCAGTATTAAATTTTTTGAAACAACGAGCTTATATTTTCAACATTCTTAAAATTATCAAATAAAGAAAATATTATGTCCAAGTCATTTCTAAAGCAGCCGCCAAATATGAGAAAGGCGAGCCAAACTTAATCTCTTGATGATGAACCTATTTGAAGGGAATCATTATTCATTCATTTCAATTCATTGCCGGCAACCCGGGCGTTTATTGGCATAAAATTTAAACATTTACATGTACTTTACCCGTCTCACTAGACGATGTCTGTTCTGTTATTGGCATTTTCGACCGCAATAAGGAAATACAACAGATTATTGAAAATTAAAAATACCTGAAAATATAATTTCTTCAAAATATTGGTATTCACTTTGTGGCTTCATTATTAATAAACGAATTAAAAATTATTTTGTAATCACCACTTTATTAATATACACTCGTACATATCAACACGTTTCAAAAGCGATGACTTAAACAAAAATTGGTTAAAGTGGGTAATAATTAATTAAAAATGTTATTAAAAAAAAAATTATAAGACATTGAGTAAAAACATCAGAAATTAAAAAAAAAAATTATTTTTGTTATTAACATTGAAAATAAATAGCAATTTAAAAAAAAATAAATTATTATTTATATTTAATTGACTATAAACATCTTTTCGGATTTCTAAAATTTCAAATTTATCTAAATGTAAAGCTGTTGTATTTGTATGTAAAGATTTATATATCAAAATTGGTTTCAAAAAACATTTATTTTATTTTTATTTTTTAGTATTCTGTTTGTTCCCGATGAGGAAAGCATCGCTTTCGAAACATGTTGACATGAATATATTAATAAAGTGGCGATTATAAAGTAATTTTTAATTGATTTATACATATATTTACTACAAAGTAATTACTTCAGATCGTAAATAAATCATGTTTGTTAAATAATATATGTTACAGTAATGATTGCTGAAGAATACTGATATACTCGTATACTACCCGTGCTAACCACTATGGTTGCCAGTCGTTTGACTGGGAAATTCTACTTTATTTTAGGAAAAGTGCCGGGTTTATCACATATGAGTCCGGAAGCAGGTTTCTTGAAACAAAGAGTCGGCTTCCGGAGACTCCCGGATATCCGGTAGGGTTGGCCAACCGTGGAATTGAGTGTCCCGTGCAGTCGTGCACAGAATCATAATCGGCATTTTTGTCTCGTTTGAAATTTACGACGACTGTAACAAAAGTGCGAAAAGGTATCATTGCACAAATAATTACAATTGTGTTGTAGTGAAATGTGTCGTTAGTCGAAGGTCGCTAGTTAAATCCCGTCGAAATGGCTCGTAGTACTCGTCAGAAAGAGGTGTTAAAATCCGTCTTTCGATGAGAATAAATCAGTTGAATTTTAACGAATCGAATTCGTCAGATGAAGTTTTACCCCGGGTCAGAAGATCAGATCTAACAGATGAGGGTTTTATTTAAATATTCGAATGTGTTTTCAAGATATTATAATTACATAGTTAATCGCTTCATAGCGAAGCAGACATTTGTCTGAAGAAGAGAGCTGGCGTAATCTGTACAGCTTTTTGTTTTAAAACATTTTCAGACTGAAACGTTATTTTTGTTTTTGTTTTGATTTGTTTTTTTTTTGTTTTTTTTTTTTTATTTTTATTTTTTAATTCCGATATTTATGTTTTCTAATTACTAATTATAACCTGCATTTTCGAGTTAAGGTGGTTCTTAAAATCTATTTTGAATTTATTAATTGGTGTAATTTTGATGGTTTCCGGCAGTGCTTTACAATATTTCATCCCTTTGTAGAATAAAGTATTTTGTTCTATTTTGGTACTTCCTTGCACGTAGTTGTGTTGTGTCTGTGAATGTCCTTGTTGTATATAATTTTGTTAGAAAAATATTTTGGTAATAAGTTGATTCTTATTTTATTTATAAATATCATTGCGTTCAATGTCAGCATCTATTTCACCGTTAGCCAATTTAGCTCATTTAACATTTTAGCTGCTTTTGAATATCTATTTCGTTTAAGTAAGACAAGGCGCCACAGGTCACATATTCTATAACTGCTCAATTAGATTTTAGTTTTTATAAAGAGGAATGTAGAAATCTTGGATGTAGCCGATTGGTAACTACTATTTATTGTGATAGTTCTAAAACCATCATCTATGTATAACTCCTACAATTTCACAAGCTTCACAGCGCCCTTGAGGTGATTTTTCACAAAAACGGCGCTATAAAACCACCTAACTATTATTATTATTTACCATGTATTCACTATACAGTTAAAAAAAAAAGTTAGGTTAAAACTTATTTTTTAATATTACCCCACACGGGACAGTCTGGGGTCTCCCTTAAGGGACCATTTTATCTTTATGAATACTCTGCAGAGGATCTTTTGAGTGAGAGGAAGTAGAGAGTCTACGGGCGGAAGGAAATACAAAAGCCGGAAGAACGTTCCAGCGCTGAGGTATTCAGGGTAAAACCGAGTCGTAAAAAGGAAGAACTGCTATGACAATGTGGCAAATGTCAACTGTGTATGGATGATTGTCACGCGTTTGGGGGTCACCAAACTGTGCCCCGGTGCTGAAGGGCTCAATGACGATAGATCCTCAGAGAATTTTAACCACTGTGTCATTTTCACCCAGGGGTAGGCAGATAGTGCTTAGAGCGCCACACAACGCTGTATTGGCGCCTATGTAAATACTATTGCTTAACGCTCATGTATACAAATTATTGTAGAATTCCAGTTCTTAATATGACCCGACAATATTTAATTAACTTGCTCGGGCTATGTTTTCCTCAGGTTTCCATACCTATCTATTAATTATTATGTTATGTTCACCCCACGTAAGGTTTGCTTCCAGAACTTATCCAACTAATTACCACACATTGTTTAAGTTATCCATTTAAGGTTGTTTTTATCTATTAAATTTACTCCCGCAATGAAGTTTGTGTATTTTAAAGAACCAAATTTACAGTTATTTTATATTTTTCAATATTAAGCTAACCTAATTTAAAATTTCAGGGAAATATTTAGTAATAAATGGAAATAATATTGAATTACGAAATTAAACGTAAAACATTATAATATGTAGGTACAGTTGATAAAGGTAATTATAGTTTCAAATCTAAGCATTAAAAACTGGATAAAAAACCTAAGAATTTTGAAGAAAGTTTAATTTAAAAAAAAACATGAATATTGGACGCGCAATAAGAAACCACATATAATATTTAAAAAATACGCCTAGGAATATATCGTAACGATTTTTATAAAAAAACGGTTATTTATAAAAACCTATGGAGGAAAATATCGTTAGTTGTATCTAAATATTTTTTTATTTTTACGAATATATTTTAATAATGTTCACGAAATACAGTACAATTCCCCTTTTCAAAGATTCAAATTGGCTCACCCACATACATTTGTTATTTCGGGAGTAAAGGAGCAGACAAATAAAAAAATTACGTCTCAAAAGATAAAGGTGAATTAACAGAGGATTAGGTTAGTAAAAATATCCAATTCATTTCATAAAATTAACAGAACCCGCAGCCAAACAAAAGAAAATTCTTTTTACAGGTAGAATTCTCTCTTTACAGTTTTAAGAGAATAAAGTAGACCCTATGCTACTTTTGCAAGGATATGTGAGTGAATTGCGATGATGGGAATGGGAAAATAGAAATAGGACGAGGGGTGAAACACCAGGAGGTCTAGATAAATACAATCAGTACATGCACAAAGTAAAAATAATTATCATTTTTTCAAATAAATTAGTTTTATTATGACATTTCAAAACGATAAACAACTCACTAGGACAATAATAAAATGTGCGAGTGTTGCCTTCCTAGGGCGATTCTTTCACGGATATTTTGATAAAATTATAAAATTATAGTATAATCACGTCTTCCAGAGGTATGTTGATCTAGTAAGATTTTAATGACCTATGTAGATCTACGTTTATTTACATATTCACGTTAGTTTAGGAATATCAACAGCAGACCCGGAGTTGCTTAATATATGCAGGTTCTTAAGAGACGTACTTTACTTACTTTAACCAGTGATTCCTGACCTTATTTGGAGTAAAAAATATTAATGAAATTTTGGTCTCCGGCGACGTAAAAATAACATTTTAATTAGTTGGGCGGTTACTCGGCTGAGTGATCATTGACGACTTTTGAAAACGATTTTTTTTTGTTGAATTTGAAAAAGAAAAACTACCAAAAATGGCATTGGTGACCAAAATTTCAATTACAATTTTACTCCAAGAATGGTCAGGAATCCCTCGTTAAAGTAAGTCAAGTATGTCTCTTAACACCCTGTATATATATATCAAGCAGCTCCGGGTGTACTAGTGATATCGCTAAACTAACTTAGTTTATTGTATCGACTTTACCCAGTTGTCGACATGGCCGTGCTGGGCTTCCAGGCAGATACTGTTTCATTTTGTTATTGCTAATTTAATAATATACTTCTCCGAAATACCTCCGGATCTTTCAATTCTATTCATTAAAACTTCAGGAAGCTTCTATTAAACCTTCTGTTTGTTCGAAGTTAACGAAGGAGATATCAGTAACACCAAGATACAAACATATTATTAATAATATGTAAAAGTAACTCCAACTCCATGAAGAAAACTAGCTTAACTTAAGTCCTGAATTTGATATGGATACTTCAGGTTTTAGAGTTCTGCCTTTTGAAACACTAATTAAAAGTTGGTTATTATGATATCACAATAAACTAATCAGATAACGTTAATTATAATAATACACTGCGATCATAGATAATTGAAACAATGGAGATGGGCACAAAAAAATTAGGAAAATAATTTCCGTCAAGGTCAACGAATCTTTGGGATTGCTATTATTTAGCATTATGGAGGGTCTTTTTAAGAAAATGAAGGAGAGGAAGTTGTGGGAAAGAAAATGTAGGAGGGGTGGGTAGGAATCAGGAGTGACAAACGTATTGATCTATCCCTCCCACTGCAGTGCAAGGCGGTGGATCGAGGGCATCGATATATTAACGACTAGAAGTAATTTAATGACACTATTCCTTATTGAATTCCGTTGCCTCGCTACGAATGAATAGCACGCTACACTACAAAATAAGATAGAACACAAAGTTAATCTCAAAGCGCATGATGTAATTTGGTCATCCTGATGTTCATTTGGTCCGCCAGTAGGAAACCAGAGAGCCTCGTGTCACCACGCGTCATAAGATTGAAGTTGAAATTTAAGATCCCAACCTTATGTAAAACTTTGTCGCGCACCGCATGCAAAGCCGTTGTTGACTGTGAACTACCGCTGTGATATGAATGCATTATACGCCACGAACACACACATATCCGTGCAATACCGGCTTCAAGAAATTTAACAATTTATCATTTTGTTGGTTTTTTGAAAACGCTCTCTCGAAACGATCTGTGACGTATATATATTTTTTAATATTCATATAGATGATTAAATTGTCAATGATAAAGTCCGTGATAGACTCTATTTAAAATATCTCTAACTGTCTCAAATTTGTGTTTGAAAAATGATCTCGAGAAATTAAGCCACTTTGATGATGCAAACTTGCTGGGAGACAAATTTGCTCGATGTAGACCAACAAAATGTAACAAGCAATCCCTTTTGCGATCTTTTGACTGCGAGATAATGCACTTTCTTTTTGATAAATGTTTTCGCGAACCAATTCATTTCGGTTCGGGTGTCGTTTTTAAGATCCGCATTCCCTGTCTATATATTGGTGGTCGATGATTGAGGAAGTCCGGCTGTGGAGGTCAAAGGGACTCCCTCAACCGCCACCAAGATTTGGACAAACCTCACTCAATGAACCCGGGCACCCCTGCTAAGTCACCAAACATAGCGGACCAGTCGAGGTGACCTATAGCAGAGGTGTTGGTTATCCAATGAATGGTTAATGGGCCATGAACCATTCTTGAAAACACAACAGTGTTGCCAACACCGTTCACCCATACTACTGTAAATCACGTCAATACATAGTGGCTCCCGCATTTGTTTCTACCTACACACTAAACGCGTAACTCTCATTGGCTTCGCCATTTTTATAGTCCGTGCAGTTTGGTCGTAGCTCGGCGACAATCATACTTTCCATATCTCCTTTTGTTTCTATTTGTAAAGCCGCTCATCTTAACATAGGACTGTCCCAGTGAGATGAGTGGCTAATGCTTTTTTAAAAAAAAATTTAAATAAGTAAATAAAAATATAGATCAATGACCGTTATTTTTTATATAACTCCTTTATCAATGTATTTTATTTTCTTCATTCCTCTGTTCAAAAAGTAAGCTATGTATGTAAAACTCTATGTAAAAGTCCTATGGAAGTTGAATAAATAAATAAACTTCAATCATTGAAGAAAATAATATTAACATACTCGTATCCTAAATGAAAGACGAAACCGGAAAAAAGGACAGAAAATAAAAAGATTTCAGTCGCATCTGGGACTCGAACCCAGGTCCTTTGCCTATCCGGGGCAACCGCTTAACCAACTTAGCAAATGAGGCCAGTTCAATTTATGCCATCTCCATCGATATCATATCTCAAATTCAAGATTTGTTAATATTATTCTTCATTTTTTTTATCCCATATTAAAAATAAAATTCAGTCTATTTACTCATATATCCAAAACACATATATGTATCTATGTAATACTGATCACTGTTTATGTTTACATACAGCCCCATTATTATTTGTCGCGCTTGCCATCTCATTCTCATCGACAAAGTGACGTACTGACTTAGTAACGCAATACACTCGCTTCTAAACCTTTGATATCCCCAAATCAACGGGTTTAAATGCGACATTGGAGCCGAATATCGATAGGTACATTTCGGCAAAGTGTTAATTACATTTGAAATTCAAATGCGATGAAATTATAACGTTTAATTTTGAACTGTGATTTCAAAAGCGAACAAATCCGCCGGTGAAATTCGTTAAATAAATAAAAGGACATTTTTCATAAGGGCGTATATGTTTTTGCCATATATTTATACTGGGTACTATTAAGTTGATTGAATGGATTAATTAAAATATTGTCTTAAACACGTCAAACGCTTAGATCAGGGGTGCCAACACAAATAATTAACCACACATACATATAAACAAAATAAAACAAATGCACTTTAAAAAAAAAAAATTATTACCTTATAATTAATGTGACAGTTATTTATTTTGTTTTATACCTTTTCAAACATCAATTGGCTAATTTATTCGATGCACATTGCAGATGATTGGTCGTCTTTTCATCGAGCAACCTGCTGCGACGCTTCGATTTTATTGCATTTAATTTAGAAACGAACGATTCGCAGCGATATGTAGTCCCAAAGGCTGCTGTGATGCACATTGCCAGTCGTTATAATTTTGAAATTTTGTCTTCAGCAATATAGTTCATATAAAACTTATCAAGCTTATTCTCTTCAAACATGCACCTTAACTCTATGCCTGGCTGCACCTCTATTATTATTTTTTTTATATGAATACCGCACAAGAGTCCCGACTGCTCCCAACCGTCTAGAGCCAGTGAGACTATGGCATCCCCAATTGAGGAATGTTGTGAGGCTGAAGGTATTGGTGAGGGGAAGGAGAAGGGGAAGAAGAAGGTGGGGAAATACCTGGCTATTCAGATCAGGTCACCAAACACTGCTAAAAGCCATTTCAAGCAACATTTCAATTCTGAATGGTGGTCTTTTACCAGGGCGATACTGAGGGTATCTTCCACTCTGGAACGTGCGCGCAAATACACTGTATATTATTTTAAAATTAATTAATCATGAAACAGCACAAATTAATCAAATAAAATTTACTTGCGCACGCCGGGATTTGAACCCGCGACCTTAGGATTCGTAGTCGAGAGCCTTACCCCTCGACCATGGAGGCCATCGCCATTTGTAAATTTGGAGGCGCTGATTCCACTTCCACGTTAAATAGAGCTAAGAATATTTTGAAAATTTCCTCATGATTTTGCATAAATGCGAATCAGTCGAATTCTTTAATTAATTTTTTAATTTCTTTTGAATATTTTAAGTAATCTTTACGGTCACTATTTAAGTCATTTAATAGTGGAAAATGAATTGAATTATTTGACCGTAACTGATTCTCGAAAATTAAGAGTTTTGTTATGAAGGTTTTTATATCTTGATAACATTCTGCAGTTAGTTTATTTTCATCTTGTAGTTTCTGATTCAATTAATTTAATTTCATACTTATATCTATGAACATATAAATCTAGAAGCTATTGATTGTCGTAAAGTTCACATAAATATTATTCATAAAAAATCTGATTTCTTCTCTTAATTTCTCTACTATACACGCGCCAATGTGTGTCCTTTGCACTCATCCTCCACTTGTTAAAATCAGGTCAGTTGCATTCGAGAAATGTGTGGAAAAAATCATACTGGTTGGAATTGTTGGCAAAAATATATTCCTAGTACGCCTGGCACTTTGCAAGCAACATATAACCCACTTAAAGTCCGAGGTATAATTTCATAAATATAATATAAATTTACGAGAACGATTTTTTTGTTGTACCACAAAACAAAAACTAGAAAACTGAAAATTTCATTTTTGGCCGCAAAAATCTTCAATAAGGCCGCAGGTGGTGCATGACGGTCTTCAAAAATAGCAAGCGCAATATCATGCAATGTGCAGTATTTTCTAATATTGTGTTCTGTGCGTGCAAAATCATATCTTCTCTAGCGTAACTAAACGTTTTAATCTGGACTGACGTATGAACGTATGTTTCTGTATCTGTTTGTACATAATAAGATATACCCTAGCAAGTAGTATTTGTGCAGCGCTCTTGAGGTGATTTTTCACAAAAACGGCGCTATAAAAGTCATTAAATATTATTATTATTATTAGTAATGTACTTTATTATTAAAATTCACCGTCCAAATGCAAGAGTTAAAATTGCGTTTTAATCCATGCATTTACATTTATTGTTCATTTTGTATAATTGATAAAGTAAAGGCAGATTGCATAGTAGCAAATTATATATAGTTTCTTCTATTTATATGTTTAAACGCATATGTTAAAATGTTTTTTTTTTCTTCTATTTTTTCACTATACAGTTTCACTGTATCTGTAAAACACTAATTATTTGTATACTTTTGCAAATTTAGAAAGTGTTTCTGTATACTTAAATTTCCTTAGAAGAAACATTTTGTTTGTTTTTCTTACTCATATGTCATCTTTGGGGATACTGTGTGGGGGGTCTTTTAGAGCATATTAATAAGTGAACCTGGCTCTTGAAGACACTCATTTTGTACGAGGGTGGAAACTTAAAGGCACGACCCGTTCTCATGTGACAAATGTCAATCATGTGGAAATGTTGGGCACGCGTTTGGCGTATTTCCCGACTGTGCACCGGTGCCGAAGGGATCAGTGACGTTAGTTCCTCAGAGCATCTTCCATTAAAATACCGGTAGAACAAAGACAACATTCCCATTCCCTGACTTCTGTGCTCCAAAGATTGCAATCCGTTTGTTGAAATAGGCGAATCTATCAAACGAATCGCTCGTTTCTGCACAGAGTCAAGGGTTTTTTTCAGATATTTTGGGGTTTCCGACCTGAGGTGACTGCGAAATTCTATAGTGGGCGCGCTTGCGATTTGTACAATTCGCAGTTTTTTTTAATGTTAACCAGCACTCTTTTCCCATGGATAAGCAACATTAGGATTTTTTTTTAAATTTTATGTAAATCAAATTTAATAATGTTATTATTAGGTTCTGCAAATATTTTTAGTTTTTATTTTGTGAAAGCTGTTTCGGTGTTCAAGGCCATTTTCAAACTGCGGTAAATCCACATTGTGATGACTTATTTATATAATTTTATTTAATCCCCCCCCCCTATTCTAATTTGGAGGGATTTTTAAAAATAATGATTTATTATCGCAAAACTGATTTAGTTAGAAAATAATTCAAATTCTCTATTATGTGAGGTTTTTACATTTATAACGTGTTTCCCCGTATTTAAATGATAATGTTTTCTTAACTGATTTATTTAAATGCGTTATATTGTTTTGATAATGTGAAAACAATACAGTAAAAAATACTTGCAGAACTTTACTAAATTTGATTTACATTTAATAAAAAAAAAAATGGAATTCTACGAAAAACTCAAAAACAATTAATCAAGTAAAGGAGTTTGTTTCTGATATCCAGTACAAAAGGCTTCCTTAGGTTAGGTTTCATTCTAGAAGTGTTTGAAGTGGGCGAAAACATTTTTCGCTTTCATTAAATTGATTGGTGTTGCGTTACCGTAATAATAGACACCCCGTAAATACAAAAAACGAATCATCATTAAAAAATCGTGTTAAATTTTGGAATAAAATTTCTCTCTTTAAGTTAATCTTAAAAATTCTCTGAAAATGTCAAATAATTCTGTACTCATTTGCTATTCTCTTTGATCACAACATTGGAAAATTCGAGGAAAGTCTGGAATGTTGGTGGGATAGAGACACGGGTAGTAGCCATAATCCCTCAGATAGCGAAATCTCAAAAAATTCTTCTGAACTCTCTTCAACATGAACAACAATGTGTATTGAATATTGCTGACGTGTTCGATTTGGATTTTCTTGGTCTAGTGTTTTAATATTATTGAACAAATTTGTTATTAATACAATAAAAAACACATAAATTTGTTGTAGACCACTTTTATTTTATTAACGCTCTACCGGTTTCTACCGGACTAAAAGATAAGTTAATTTGGTTATTCAAAATACTAGCATTATTATTCAGCAATTTTCTAATTTCGAGTGCTTCTAAGTTATCCAATTTTTTGCTTTTATTGTTACGGTGAAGAATTTTATCCCCTGTGTCCTTGTTAAAAGTGTGAGCCACAAAGTTAATGCTTTTTAAAAATATGTAGTTATTAATATTTCAAAATTTTACAAATTATCATTCTTCCGTAACAAAAATAAAATTTGTTCTAATTGTACTTTAAATGATGCACATATTATTAAATCAGAATTAATTCGAGACTTTTGGGCATTACTGGACGTGAAACAAAATTTTATTAGAAAAACTAATGAAGTAATCAAAAAAGCCAATAAAATGCTGGGATTCATAATTCGCATATCAAAACCTTTCCGTAACATAAAGACTCTGTACTCCCTTTATACCGTGAATATGATTTACACTTTGAAAATAATACCGAATTCTTTAAATATTTGATCAAATCTTATTGTTAAAAGTTACGAATAATGGCCTGGACTCGTCAGAGCTCATCAATTTTATAAAAATAAACATACTGTCAAGTTCAATCCGGCAAACCGATTTTTTTTCATTTGACCCCGTGAAAGATTAATTTTAGGTTAAATTCTTAAATTAGACACATTTGGTCGCAACATAACACAGAATTTAACAACATCGAAACTCTTCAGAATACTCTTGGGAAATATCAATCCAAAGTAATGCGTACGACCAAAAATTGATTTACGATTATAAAATATTTCGGGAGCTTCTTCCGTCCCCATCCCGTCTTTGTCTTCCTCTTCCCCCTTCCTTCTCGCTTTGTTTTTTTCTCGCGTTTCATAAATAAAACACCTGTATTTAACCAATTCTTGTAGACCCCTCTTTCAACAAATTGAAACTTCTGACGATCACTAATGGAGTTATGTCTATTGGTACGGTCATCTCCAGACAGGTTGCCATGAAATACTCAACACGTTAACACACGACAGGATCTACAGAAAACCTACTAATGACACAAGCCAACAAAACGATATTTCAAAAAAGACCTTACTACATGGCAATAAAAGTAACATCAAACAAACACACGAATTACTTCTATTTCAATCATCGTTAAAAACATTCCTTCTGAAAAAATATCACTATAACGAATACTTTGAACCTCAGATGATGGAATATATTCTATGATCTGAGCTCTGAATAAATAGATTGTGTAGCCGACGTGATCATCGATTGTTCATAATCATGATTCTTCCTAATTTTGCGACATTATGTTATCTTCGTAATTTATATTGTACCATTAGCTTATTATCTCGTGCCATTGTATCTTATGTAAGATTTTTAACATTTGTTTCATCTCATAGTGTTATCGACGTGATGGAACCACACGGGAATTTCCATAATAGATTGACTCCGCGGGAGCCCAGTACCGTGTGGCAGACTTTCCTATCACTTCGATAACACATCCGACCCCGCGACAGCACGATACCGTGTTGCGGGTTTTTGACAATGCAACTAACCCCGTAGCAGCGCAGTACCGTGCACGGACCCCCATTTACATGTCTGCCTCAGCAGCGCCCCTGGTGTTGAAAACTTGTATCACTTTGTAATGATATAAAAACGAACATTTCTGAAAATAAACCAGTCACACTCGGACGAGCAATCGTGACTCGTACCCAGTCACATCTTGTAACCATACAAAGTCTTTCACTTCTCCTGCCTCCCACCTGAAGGATTCCTGAACCCGCCTCAAGGATAGTCGGCCCCGTACCCCCAGAAGCATAGAAAGTGACTTGACCAGCACCCTACATGTTTACAGTCTTGTAACGACAATGGTCGCTTACAGATTGGACGCACTTAGATTAAACTTATCTATATATTATATATAAATAAATATGTATTTTTTATAAATGAATTAAAAATTACTTTCTATTCACCACTTTATTAATATACACATATCAACATGTTCCGAAAGCAATGAATATATAGAATACTAAAAAATAATGAAGTCAAGTATAGATAAACGATAAAAATTGTACACAATAATGTAAGAATAGACAAATGATAAAACATGTACACAATAATGTAAGAATAGACAAATGATAAAAATTGTACACAATAATGTAAGAATAGACAAATCATAAACATAAACAAAAATTGATTAAAGTAGGTAAATAATTAATCAAAAATGTTAATAAAAAATTATTTTAAAATATTAAATGACAAATTTATTAAAAAAAATAAATAATTTTTATTATTTAAAAAAAAGTAAAGATTATTAATTAAATTAAATTCACTATTAACGTTTTTTCTGATTTCTAAAATTCAAATTTGTCTAATTGTAAACCGGTTGTATTTGTATATAGAAATTCTAAACCTTTATTTATATCAAAAGAATGATTGGTTTCTAAAATATGATTGGCAAATTCAGAATAACTGTTATTATTTAAACACCTTAGGTGTTCCGTAACTCTACTGAAATTTGTAGAAGCCTTTACTATTTGAAAATAGTTGCAATCATTACAATTACCCGATTTATTTAAAATATTATCATTATCTTCGTTATTTAAAATTCAATTTTTCTAATTGATTATTAGTATGAAAAGCTAGTTTGATGTTTTTAATTATTAATTTCGAGGTGTTATTATTTAAAAACAATATTTTTCTACACTGTTTACTAACACCATCGAGAGTCGAAACCTCTTTTCGACTATCGAAATTCTTTGCCGTACTCTCATTTGAATAACGCTGGTATAGACAACATTGGATTACAGAAGAATTGCCTAAAAATACAAAATTCCGTCGCAATCGTAACAAGATATGTATTTGTGAACGAAAAGAGTATTTCTAAGAAATTTGCCTTGGAAAATATTCCCGGTTGTTATTTATTTTCATCAAATTTTTCAAAAAATTTCTACAAAAATTTTGAAGCTATATTTAAAAAAATTTAATCTTTATTCATATCCTACACATAATACTATTAAACCATCTTCATAACTTTATGTAACATATTAACGGTCTTGAGATAAATGACGCCTGAAGCAGCTTGGAAATCTTAAAAAAATATTGTTATAAGAACGGGGAAATAACTATAGGTAAAATAATGTCACAAAGCTCTCTCCATCGGAGTGAATATGATACACGATCGTCCAACGTTCCAAACTTCAATTCAAAATTTCCAAACATTTATTACTTAAAGACTGCGCCCATTTACTATACACACGAACAAAACAATAATGTGTATGCAATTATATGGAATAATAAGAATTAAAATACATTTTTTGCACGTCTCTTGAAACCCTCAAGGTTTGTGTTAAAAAGAGAGATGTTATTTAGCAGCACCATACCCCGTGTCACGCTGTGCTGAACCAACACGTCTCTTATACCATGTGGTATGCATATCAGAATGTGGTGCCGGCCCTAACAGTAGTTGTTTGGTATAAACATCAAGATAGATGTTATTTAGCAGCACCATACCCCGTGTTATGCTGTGCTGAACCAACACGTCTCTTATACCATGTGGTATGCATATCAGAATGTGGTGCCGGCCCTGACAGTAGTTGTTTGGTACAAACAGCTTATGGCATTCCAGGAGGTATGGACTGTTTATCAAATTATGTATAATTTTAAACACCGTTACTCCTTCTAGACTGGAGAATTTGAAAGCGCGTTTCTGAGAGCAAACCTTCATGGTGCATACATTTCTGGAAGAGGTCGAAGTGATAGCTGCGTCCGCGCTGTATCTTTCTTATCTGTAGAAGTATATAGAGGACGTAAAATAAAAATGAAAGTTATCGGAAAGGAGATGGTAGATGGTAACTATAATCTATCAGTCCTTTTTCGTCAATATAAACATGTTTCAGTAATCTTTTTCTTCATATATGGCACGTCCGCCCCGATTGCTTGCCGAGCGCATACTGATATAGAGGCTGGTTCGTATGAGTCGGGCGAACTAGTTTGAAGGTTGGGCCAAGTAGTTAGCCACCGGAGCGATCACGAGCCAACTCGAAGAACTCAAGCCAACGTTGGCCCAATGCGCACGAACTACCCCTCTATACGATCACCCAAACGTTCGGAGTTGGAAGGTTGGGCGATCGTATAGTAGTAGCATTACTGTAGTATTAGCGCAGCATACGAGAGGCGCTCCCTACCAGTGACTAAATAAAATACATAAGAACTCCCTACTGCCGCTGCTTGTTCGATATCAACCCCCCATACCTTGGTGGATTACGCTAGGAATGTGTAAGGGCGCTATTGTAGTTAGTAGGCATATGGCTTGATAAATACGACGACGAGACGCTTCGACAACTCTCCCCACAAAGCAACTTTCCAAATTGGTTCTGCATAAAAAACCGGCTCTTAATAATATATATTTTGCAGCCATGAATACGCAAGAATAGTTCAAAGTCAAAAAGGTACAAAGTACAGTACTAAATTATGTTTATACTTTTAAATATGATCACAACATACAATGAAGGTATGCCGAAGTTTGGAAATGTTAAACAATTAATTGCCCACGTCAAATGAAATTAATTCTTCGAATGTAATTCATTTTTCGATATGTACCCTGAAAATGAATCTGAAATACATTTATGACAATCTAGTCTCCTTCAACGGGAGCAATCTTGCTAACATGCCTTCCATTGATGTGCTTGGTGTGACTTTAATTGACCAACTTAGGTATGGGGGCTCCATCGAAGCCAGAGTATAGTTAGCCTCTCAGAAGCCGGGCGTACTGTGCAGAGCCCGCAGATACTTTAATAGCACACAACTGCTGACCTCGTAAAATCGCAAGTGCGCCCTATTGTTCCGCCAAATAATACCTGGAAAAACCCTTGACTCTGTGTAGAAACGGACGGACCGTTTGATAGATTCGCCTATTGCAATCTTTATAGCACAGGCGTCAGGTGAGTATGCTGTCCTTTTTTTAAATTGAATGCAAATCAAAATTAATAATGTTATTGTTAGTTTTTTATTATTGTGACAGCTGTTTCGGCGTTTAGGGCCATTTTCGAAGAACTGCCTGCGGGTATGATGTCCTAGTTCTACCGGTATTTCGCAAATACGCCAAACGCGCCATCAACATTTGTACGCGGTCGACATTGTAACATGAGAACGGGTCGTTTCCATTACTCGTTTTTGAGTTCGACAGCCCGGTTGTGGAATGATTTGCGGATCTCTGTGTTTTCCTCCTCCTACAACATAGGTCTCTTCAAGACCAATGTTCACTCCTTCCTCTCCTAAAAAAACACTCACACATCATCGTCAAAGATGACATATCCCCTGAGGGAAATTATTATCCTCAGTACAGTGTGGAGATAATATAAAAAAATATTATGTGTGTGTATAAAAGTTAAAAACATTATGGTCATTTTAGTATCGAGTATATAAAGATTGTTGAGTTTGGAATTACATTTTTCTTTGTTATTTGATACACGCTCTTCATAATTTAATGTTATGTATTATTTATTAGAGCTATTTTTATCACTAACATGGTCTTCGGAGGGGGTAAAAAACAATGAATACCTTATTACTATTGAGATTGCAAATACATTCTGATAGAACCTTCTAATTAAACAAAACAGAAAATTGCAAATATAAATTACCATATTTATCTATGCACCTACTGTTTTGAATCTTTGTGACTATTGTAATTAACAAAATATGTAAAAGTTAATATAGAGCGTATATAATATAATATAATAAATAAATAAATAATATAAAAATAAATATTTTATGGATATCAACTGCATATAAAGAAATTGTGAAATGTGTGTGTAAATTGTGTAAATACTCCTCCCATAATCACGAGCCACTGGAGCTCAACTTATGGAGAGCATAACAATAAGAAGAGAAAAAAATAAATTATTATGCTATGTTCTTTGCACCAAATAAATAAATTTACAAGAAAAAAAATTAAAAATCAGTTGCCCGAACAGTTTTTTTACATTTTACAAAGTTACACGAATAATTTAAAATTTATCGGAGAAATTAAATCCGGGCTATATGTTTTGAATTAAGTGATAATAAACATCGCTAGCATTATTAATTATGTCTAGTAAAATAATTATTTAGTTAATAAAAATGCTTACGAAAGATTATTTCGAGAGACACAAAAATAAACTTTCCAGATTTTTTTTAACCGATCGAAAATTGCACGCATCATATTTCTTATAATTTTCCACGTAACTAAAATGGTTTTGCGTCGTGCGAAAGCCCCAGTTAACGGCGCATTAATTGTTTTGTGTTTATTCGTTTATTGAACAAATAAAAGAGAAAATCGGACAATAAAGCACCGAAACAGCGGCGGTCGTTTGGACCATGTCGCCCGGAAGTACTGTGCCCGCTGTGCCGTGAAGATTGAATAATTATTATTGGATGAATAAAAACAAATGAGCAAGATGTTCCTTTGAAACGTTTTTTTTAAAGAACGGTTCTTTTTAAAAATATTATTTTGGTAGTGATTTGATAAATTCTGTTCTGTTGCATTATAGCCGCAGGTCGTAAGAATAACAGGTAAACATTATTATCATTCAGTTTTGTTCGATTCGAGGCTTTGGAGGATAGGCAAATAGTTTAGATTAACAATACGCGCAGCTTCTGACATTTGGTAGCAACACGCTCATTAGCGCTCCCTAACGGTCCGGGTTGTACGAGTTGTTTTTTTTTAAAGAACTGGAAAAAACATAAAATAAATATTAGGAAAATACATATGACTTTGCTGCTTTTTTGCTCACACAAGAAAAAATATTAAAGATTTTATTAGGTTTGTACTGACAGTTATAAGCCTCACCGCTCGTGCTCTCATTCGGTTTGATAGAAAGGGAACAAAATTCTTATTTAATGAATTGCGTGAATTTAAAAAAACTTATTTTGGCTTAACATGTCATATTCTCACCAGTACTAACTATTTATATATATATTTAAATGAGGACTTTGAAATATTTTGACATATTTAATGCTTTTTATTTTGCTAATACAAGAAATACTACGAAAAATTTGCCTGCAAATTCTATGCGGATAGTTAGGAAAATGTATAAAGTATTCAGTGAAAAAATATTATTTGTAAGCTTTTAAGTTCAATATGAAATACGTTCTGGAATTTTAGGTAAAATGTTCGAAAATGCTTTACCTGGTTTTCAAAATACACATTTTACAGACATTTTGGCTTGTGTTTCATTGAATTTAAAATATTACAGTTTGAAGATATTTGCCACTGGAAGCCTTATACATATTGCTAACAAACCGCAGAGATTTTACAGATAAATCATTTGTAATTTTGCTGGAGTTAGCATACTAATATGTGATGTCCAAGGTAATTTTTTAGAACTTAATCTTAAAAAAGTAAATTTAAACATAATAAAAAGAACACACTATATTTTTTTCGAAGTTAGAACTTTCCGAATATTCAAATTCGATAAACGTATACACTGTCTTGTTGTCCCTTTCTAGCAATAAGTAGGCGTAAGTAAGACAAATAAGTTTTCTTAGTGATTTTTGGCAAGGATATATCTATCGGAATTGTATATATCTGCACCAATACCGAAAGCAAGACAGTTTTTTTTTAATAATCGTGATTCTAAAAACACGATATCTTTATTTAGGAAGCACATTTATTGTAAATACGAGTATATTGTAAACATATTTAAAATAATATATTCTAGATCAATTAAGTTCCAATAAATGAATTAATGCCGTTTAATATCTACATAATATTTCAACAAAATAAAACAATATAAATAAGAACGTGAGTGGATTTGTTTTTTATACAAATCTACGGTTTTATTCCGAACCGTGATGAAATTTTGAGAAAACGAGAGAAGGGTCACTGTTTACTTAAGACTTCGATAAACTACACCTACCTCCCTTTCCCTTAAAACAGAATTTTGGTGATTCTCGATGAAAATTTGAACATTTGACGTATTAGATTATATATCGCAACCTCAAAACTTTACTCCAAACCATTAATTAAATATGAATGTAAATACAGCTGCCGCATTACTTATACTAACAAGTCACTGAGCAACATTGTAAGAAAGTACAACCTAGGTTTATACGCACTATGTATCATTAAAAACAATATATACGAGAACATTTTTTAAATAATTTAAAGAATTTAAATAAAGTATCAAATCAGTGGGCTTCATTTTATATGATTTTAAGTCACAGTTGAAAATGTCTACATCTCATAAGGTGTTGTGAGGTTTGCAAATACATTGGATTTACAGTGTGGTATTCGAAATAAATCATTGCGTCCAGTTCAATAAAATGCAATCCTTATGCAAAAGATATATAATTTATTTTTTTATTAGCTACTACATAAACATGTGAATTATAAAATAAGGTGCAAGCATAAAAATTTTTGCAGAATGATGTTGAAGATACAAAGTGGTACACATACTCGTATTAGTTAATATATTTTGTGTTTTTCTAAGTCCTCCTCACCAGGGGGTGCTGTGCTGAGGCGGACTAGAGTATGTATTTTGATATCATGTAATTAGGTGCGTTTTCTATGTTGTTTTTAATGTTGTTTCATTGATCTCTTTCAGCCAGATTATTATTCTTGACTTGTACTCACTAAACTTTTCTATTTGTTTTATATCTGGGGGGAGGATGTTATGGAGTTTTGTCGCAAAATACATCTGGTTTCCATGTCTGAAAGTGGTTTTATAACAAATAATGTTTTAATGTCATTTTGGTTATATCTACTGTCATGAATATGTGGATCAGTGGAGTGGATCTGAAAAAAAATTGCAGTACATTTTTGGCGTATATTTGTAGTACATTTGGTACGTCAAAACTTTTGAAGATTTTCTTCGGAGGCGTTCTTATGGGTACATTATGTATGGTTTTAAATATTCCTTTTTGAATTGTATTTAAATTCTGCATGCACTTAGATATCACATAGTATATATAATGAATTAACAAGACAGTTCAAAATTTTGTGAAAGAATAAAGCATCAGAGATTTTTCTGCCTTTATTGGGACCAAACCAATGATCACTAAAACGAAATGAAAGGTGCTTTATAAATTTATTTTCATTTTTTATTTTTTATTTAAGGAGAAAATACAGATACAGAGAGTAATATCAAAACAATATACAATATCTGGAGAACTCGCCAGCATCCTAGCTATTTCTCACTGATTAATTGATTAACTAATTGTAGGTGTTTTCAATACAATTAATATGTGGTTGATATTGAGAATTCCAAATGATTATTGTAATGACACGATAATCAATACGATTAATACGATTAGTCAATCGTAATGAATGATTAATCGTGTTGACAATTGAATAATCACACTACACGATAAGTGATTAAATTGTAATGGCAATGAAACGATTTCAGGTAGAACTAGCTTAAATACCCGGCGTTACCCGGAGTTATTAATATTAGAGTAAAGTTTTATAATCGCTAACCCTACCCCAACTCCTACCCCTACTCCTATCCCTACTCCTACTACTACTCCTACTCCCTACCCTACCCAAAAATTTTCCACTTAATTCATTATTTTTATTTTCTTATTTTTTTATTAAGGTTCAGTATACATTTTTTCATTTAGTTAATACAATTTTACAAAGCTAATAAGACCATTTGCAATGTTTTTCTTAGTTCTCCTCACTAGGGGTTCCTGTGCTGAGGCGGACAAAGTTTTATTTAAAAACTGATTGTTTTTAAGCTCCCACGTCTTTTCAAGATGCTGGATAACACCTCTTCTCTGATTTCTTTGAGCCATATTTTGATGTGATCATTGAAATCATTTGCCTTTTCTGCTTTGTTTTTTTTATGGTCAGTTTGCAAAATTTCATCAAGAAGTACCAAAACTTTGGCTTTAAGAGTGGGAAGGGGGATGGTGGGTGGTTTTTCGAAATCTCGTGTAGATTCACTTTTCTGTTGGTTTTTATGTCAAGTGTGCAAAACTTCATCAAGCTAGGAATAAAACTGTAGATTTGAATACAAAAAAACACACACCGACCGCTCGGGACATTCTTCTTTACATAATAGAAGAAGAAGAAGCAGAAGAGAAAGATAGGAAAAAAGATAGAACGAGATAGGAAAAGATTATTATGGTCAAGGTCTTCATTTTAATACAAGGAGATATTATAATTAAAAAAAACTTTGTGGAGATTTGCTTGTAGCTATTTATGAAATTAAGAAAGAAAGAAGCTGACATAAGAGTAATGAATAATATTAAGAAAGGGACGTTTCGATGATTTGGACATGTAGAGCGATCGAAGGAAGAAAGGAGTGTAAGGGAAATATATCACGCGAAAGTGAATGGTTAAATAAGTCGCAATCCCCTGTGGAGGACATGGCATGGTCAAGTCAGTCAAATTCTTGAATCATGTCAAGAGTCAGAATAACAGAAGAGTATATATGAGACGATGTATGCATGTGAATGAAGTAAATAGTAGAGAAATTACGTGATGTTTAGGTAGTCGGTTACATTTACTTTCATCTCTATTCTGCATCCTTGCATTTCTAATATTTGCGTTCACTATGGCCAGCAATGACATTAATCCATTGTTTGACTTGGTCATTCCACGAATGTGAGTATTGTAGCCATTATCTGATTCCAGGTCAGAGTGGCCGCTAATGGCCGGACCAATGGCGTTAGTTGCGGTAAAGTGAATACGTAATGTATGTCAACATTGGAATAACGTTCATTGTATTTGATCACTCTGGTATGTATTACGGAATGAATCTGTTATCTTCTGAAGGCTTCTGCTTTTTCTATTTCGTAATTTAATAATAATGTTTGATTGTAACGGTGCTACAAAATTCTGCGACCTCCGGTGCTGTAAACTCAGTGTACATTTAGAGTTGATGTCACATTGTAATTTTTAAGACAGATAAAAATTATTGCTTATGTAAATCATTGTAATGATCAGCCACGCATAAAACGCATGATACGTCCGTTATTGCCGGCAGATCGCCGGCTAATATTGACGACCGCGCATCGTGGCACGGCGAGCGACACCCTACACCCCCTTACTAATTGATAATTATCTATTGACTAATTTATTCCCGATTATTTTACAAAACATTTTTTTGTGTATAATATATATATTACATTATATTCATCTATGGTACATTCATAACTTGAGGTTTGACATCATATTAGATTTTTAAAAACCTTTTGTTATAAACCACAAATTAATTGTATTTTTACGCCAACCGGTTTCGCTTAGATGGAGCTTTGTCAGGGCAAATATAATAACTTAAGAAAAATACAGAGTTATCGTATATATATAGTTGTACAGAAATCAATACAGTGAGATAATATTACAAAAAAGAGATAAAAGAGAATAAAATATTAGAGGGAGAAAAGAAATAAATATAATTTTCAGTATATTCCCATTACACTATTGTATCTACTATTTATTTGTGATAATATATAATGTTGTCTACCTATTACACATAATATTTTTCAATTGCTGTTGTTCTCAAATTTTTTTTTCTCCTTTTTTGTAATATTGTTTCACTCTATTGTTATAGACCGAGAGGTCCTGGGTTCAAGTTCTAAATGCGACCGTTCCCTTTATATTTTCTGTGTCTTTTCCGTTACATGTTTCATTTGAGATTTGTTAATACTTCAACGATAAAAAAATAAATTACATTCAGGCTCATAAGCTTCAATAAGTTTTTCCGATAAAAAATGGAAATTTTCCTTAATTTGTGCAAAAATGCTAAAAGACTTTTAAATATAGACTTCCTTTCTTGAAGAGAAAAACACTATCGCTGATTTGTCTGGTCCCCAGGAGTTGAAAGGTCTTATATAAATGCGGCACAGTAGTTTTCTTTCGAATCAATACGGATGGGGTGTGCCCAAAGTAGGCAAGCCGAATTTTGGCACTTCTTGATGAAAATTTGCAAAGATGAGACAATTCGCAACGTTTTTATTAGTCTTCCTCACTAGAGGTTCCCGTGTCGAGGCCTACTAGGTTTTATTTAAAAACTGATTGTTAAAGCTCCTACGATAATCTTTTCCAGATTTCGGATTACTCCTATTGGTACTATAATACGAATTATGTTTCATAATACATAATAATCTGTAATACATAAATAAATAGTAATATGTAAATATGTGGGAATTCTTTCTTCGACATAAAATTAATATCATTGGCTTATCTGAATCCTAGGAATTGAAATCTCTTATGTAAATTAGCGACATTAGTTTTCTTTCAATTAAGTACCTACAGATCATACTTCTAAGGATTATCTGTTCAGTGTCTCTTCTACTCAGAACTTTTGGAAAAATTTCTAAGACAAAACAATTTTTTTTAGCTCTCAGAATCGTCTCTATTCTTTTATCTATTTCTAGGATAATAGTTACGCTCATCACAAAAACTATTTTATTCACATTAAATGAAAAACACAATTTGTAAAACACCACTTTTATTTGAATTAATAACGATCGCCAACCAGGTTTCGCTTCACCGAAGCTTCATCAAGTTTATGTTAGTATTTTGGACTCAAATACAAAATTATGTTTTGTATGAAACAGGCCGCGCAGCCGTTCCTCTTAAGAGCTGAGAAGATATCAAGTCGTCGTCCAAATGATGCAATCATTTTTCGTACTGTTATCCTTTGTTGAATTTTTAATCATGTCCTATAGTTGGGATCTACAAACTCGTATAGGTTAGAGTTATTCGTCCATATGTAGAACGTTATAAGTGGATGTATATTCATCTAATAATTCCTTGAATAGGGGTGTCGATGGGTACATGTAAGGTTTTTTACTAATCACTCTAACTACAGCTTTTTGCACGTTAGCGAGGTAATGACGTATTATAAATGATAGTTATCGTCTTCTATTTTCTGACAGTTTTTCTTCTGAGAGTTTACATTGGTCAATTGTTGGTGGGGAGAATGAACGGGCTCCTGTATTTATGTCCGGCTCCGATACCGAGTCCCAATTTTCCAACGTTCCTCCACCATGAACACGAGAATATCAATATGTTATTCATGTTTAGATTAATGTTACGGGAGTTCGGCCAAATATATGAAAAAATAAATCATACAGAAAGATAGGTCGGATAATAATTAGCAGAATAAGTTTTTATGAATTAATGTAAGTTTAAGAAGGATGTATAAGATTCCCCTGAATATTGTTGGGTCAGGGACCCGCTGAAAATTCATGCATTATGTATTTTTAATTAAAAAAAATATACCGAAAGGGGGGAGTTTGGATCAGAAGACAGAACGTAGAGAGAGGCATCTCATGAATGAATATTTATGTCGCCTACTGACGAGATCGCAGTGGCTGACACGGTATGCGAAACACGCAACAAACAAAAATTGAACCGCCTGACACTCGGCGCCATACCGTTAACGGTTCGGCAATTGGGTATAAATATCATAAATATTGGGTTCGCGATCATTTCCAAACTCTTGTTCCGACTCTCGTTTCATCTCCCGCCAGCCTCTCTACCCGACTCCGCGCTCTGACCCACTGCTTCCTGCCTATTTCTAACTAGAATATTGTTTGACTTTGTTACATCCTGTATCAGGCCCACTACTGAAGCGACAGTTAAGTAGCGACTACTACGACTTGACCGACATCCTATTTTACAGTCTATATACCGGACCCCGAAGCATTTGGAAAATTAGTTCTTTAAGGATCTAAGATTATTTTCGCTGCTCCCCCAAGCTTAGTATTTCCAACCTAATAATTGATTGGCACAATGCGTAATAAACAATTAAAGGTTTTCTAGTCAATAATGTTGCGTATATCTTTCAAAAAGAAAATTAGTTCAAGACATGTTTTCAGTACGCTTTCTCCAGGTTACAGAGACATCTATAAAAATTTCCAGATATTTTATCAATTCCACCTTTTCAAAGTCTTGGCATGCGCAAGAGCATCATGATATTTATATTTCCGGAGTTTAACAGGTGAGGATTTTTATTTGTTATGTTAGGTTTATCCTTACTATTTATGGATGTTAACAGTGAGCGTGTTTTTTTGACAGTTAATATCAAGAGGTAAAATTATTTAAAATTGATATAACAGAATTTTAAGAAATTATAAAGGACCTCTGAAACAAAATACCACCTCAAACCATAATCAATTTAATCTACAATGAACACGCCGGGCCAAAAAAACACTTCGATTTACTTCAACGAGGAAAGAATTTAGCAATTTATACATTATTGTCACAGGTTTCGACAAACGTATTATTTCCACCTTTAGAAATAACGGTGAGAAAACTCTGATTCCTTCCTTTTAATTTTCCGCGTCGTTTTCTCCGTAGAGGACCGTATTCTGGAAATTGGAAAACACGATATAATATCCAGGAGAGTTTCATTGAGAAGTTCGAAGATTTGGAGAGTGGAAAAGATTTCAAAATGATTATTGAATAATGCCTTTTGTAGGAAAAAAATCCACATGAGGGAGAGGTATTGTTTTTTTAAAAGATATTAAAACTAATAATTGGCAATTTTGGCATTCATCTTACAACTTACAATTTTTGAAAAAAAAACCAGTAAGTAACAAAAATATTAAAAGAATTATTAATTATAATTTCTTCAAATGAATGGTATTCACTTTGTGACGTCATTATTAATAAATTATTTAAAAATTACTTTGCATTCACCACTTTATTAATATTTACATATCAACATGCTTCAAAAGCGAAGATTTCCTCATTAGGAATATACGGAATACTTAAAAATAACAATGTCAAGTATAGACGAATGTTATCATAGAACGCAATAATGTATAGTTGAAATTATTATTTTTTAGTATTCTGTATATTCCTGATGAGGAAATCATCTCTTTTGAAACATGTTGATATGTATATATTAATAAAGTAAGTAATGTTTAATTTATTGTTTTTGTGTTCAATTCGTAGAACTCAATTGAATATTCCTTTATGAATTTAAATTATTTCAAATTGAATAATGTTAATACTTAGTTCCGCAAGAATTTTAATTTTAATTATTTCAGGTGTTTTGGCATTCAAACCTATTTACAAACTGTCAGTAAATACAAAAATACCCTCAGAACTTAATAATAACATTATCAAATTTGATTTGGTTTAAATTAAAAAAATATATATATAATTTTCACGTTGTTCAGTGCATTGTGGAGTTTTGAGGGACGAATATTATTAAAACGTTAATTTATTGAATTTTTTTTGGAGGTATATAAAAACTCACTCCTTATATAAAAAAAATAAACAGTAGATATCAACATATACAATGTAAATAAAATTTAATAATGTTATTATTAAGTTCTGCAATTATTTTTAGTTGTTATTATTGTGACATATATAAGCAGTTTGAAAATGGCCTTGAACGCCAAAATAGCTGTCACAATCATAACAACTAAAAATACTTGCAGAACTTAATAATAACATTATTAAATTTGATTAACATTAAAATAAAAAAAAAATTAAATGGAGTTCTACGAATTAAACACAAAAACAATTAATACATAAAATGTTATGTATATAATTTTTAATCAGGGTAGGCGGTAGGAAAGACAGTGAATTAATCGATATTTTAAAAACTACCATGGACGTTGTTTGTTGTCATTACCTGCCAGACCAAATAACGAAGTTACCATTTCTTTTATGCAAATTAGATGCCATTTATTGGACGTATAAAATATCTGTATTTTGCATGAAAGAAAGCCAAAATATTTTAAAGATAAATATATCATCTGGAAAGTTGTACTAACCATAGAGGTACAAGCAGATGACACTGGTTGTAACATTTGTAATTTGTACCGATAGGCACGGCCTTTTTCGAAACTAAAACAAACGAGTCTTCTCTTGAATGCGGATTGCGCACACATGTACAGTTTTGTGTAGAATAACGACAAGATTTAAATATGACATTTTGCATGCCTAGTTCCTACTTTTGACACGTTATTGTAGGGCGGGCTTTTTGCCTGTATGGGATGCACTGTTCTGAACATATAGCACCTTACTTTAACCCTCCCTTCCCTTTGTTGGGTATCTTCTACACGTTGCTTCTAATATCCATCAACATATCTATAAATATAATAAATACAAGGTTAAGATTGTTTGTATTCCTCCATAATATATTTCCGCATTGGTTTAAAAAATAATATTAATAATAATCAGAATTTATCGGGTACATCGAAGGTATTTTGCGAACATCGGAAACAAATTCGTGTAACAGCGCTGTGAGTGCCTCGACATTGGGTCTCGACGATACGTGAAAAGTATGCGGGGAGCGCGAGGAGCTCGATGTTCTCAGTCGGGTTTTTTTCCTTCGAGGCGTAGAGGCGTGCTAGCGGCAGTAGCTCTCGGGCTTGCAACCAGAGTGGGTCTATGCCTGTTCCGTGAGCGTTGCCAGATGGTTTCTTAAACTTTTCAGCAAATAAATCTAAATTATTATAATTTTTGATTTCAATTATAATTAATTAAGGGGATTAGCTATGAATTTTCTAATTTTTCCGATTTAAAGCCGCTAATTTTTTTATTGTGTAGTGACTTCCCAACACCGGAAAACGCGTTTTTATTTTAGCACCGTAAGAGAAAAGTTAAACAACGTAAACGTTCAAAGTGTGTCCCACTTTTAGTAATCGCAGTGCACCCTAGTCGAATAAACATATATTGCTTTGTATTTTGACAGCGTTTAACGCAGTGTGGACACTGTGTTGTGTCTATTTTTATCACTGTGTCAAACCTGGTTCCAACGAGTTGGCTATTATGTGTGTATAATGATAATTATAATATCGTATAGTAAAATTTTTGTGTACAGTGCTAGGGAACATTTCTCCCTCTACCTGTATCAACTGTGGTTAGAGGTGCATACATTTGAAGATAATCTTCTCTACCCAGTGAGCGGGCTGCCTATTACTACTGCAGGGCTTTTATTTATTTTTATATCAAAAAATTGTAAACTGCGTTTTATGTGCTAGCAGCACTTGCTGATTTTGACGAATTTTATTAAAAAAAGTATATAGTTTGATAATACCATTAATTGTAAGTAAATCATTGTACAAAATATAACCAAACGATCACGAAATAATTGAAATTAATGTCGTTATAGACGGACATTCACCGATAATTAAACGAATTAATGAAAGACAATAAAAGGGAACATCACGCAAAGTGAGGTTATCCCATTATTTTATTACGTTAAAACCTTTGTAAAACTACAAATGAAGAGCGTTTCTAATTTCCATAATTACAGTCATTACGTTCGCAAGCGAATCCACTAATTGAATTATAATATTATTTAAGTATATATAGAGAGCACGATTCATCTCACGTATGCTGAAATAATCACCGACGTTCTAGGAAAATACATTTATGCCTCCGGGATTTTACTTATCCTGTATAATTATTTAAAATACACGTTTTGAACAGGATATAAATGTCATCACATTAAATAATACATACGAGTAATTTATCGCGCATTGTAAAACATATCTCGTTGAGTTTTTGCATTTCATTATATTTTCATTGAGTCGAACGAAAACCGATATTTTTCATTAATTCTGTAACAAATTTCAGAAGTTTTGAAGTAGATTATTTATTTCTGAAAACGTATTTAACACAATTGGTTGGTAAACAAAACAATTTTCTTGTTTACGGATTAATTTGACGGCCTCCATGGTTGAGGGGTAAGGCTCCGACTACGAATCCGAAGGTCGCGGGTTCAAATCCAGGCGTGCGCAAGTAAATTTTATTTAATTAATTTGTGTTGTTTCACAATTAATTTAAAAATAATATATGGTATATTTGCGCACGTTCCAGAGTGGAAGGTACTCTCAGTATCGCCGTGGTGAAAGACCACCATTCAGAATTGAAACGTTGCTTGAAATGGCTTTTAGCTGTGTTTGGTGACCAGATCTGAATAGCCAGGTATTTCCCCACCTCCCTCTTCCCCTTCTCCTTCCCCTGACCAATACCTTCAGGCTCACAACATTCCCCAATTAGGAATGCCATAGTCTCACTGGCTCCAGTCGGTTGGGAGCAGTTGGGACTCTTGTGCGGTTTTCATATAAAAAAAAAAAATTAACGTTTTTTTTTTCCAAGTAAACCTAGGTAGGTACATCGACAGAGGAAACGGAAATAGAAGAGATTTGAATAGAGTTAATATCACCTTTGATATTCTGATTGCGTCTATAGGTAGATTCAACCTAGTTATATAAATACAAAACAAAAATGTTTTTTGTAAATACATTTTATTTTGTACGTATGACCGAAAAAGGATTACTTCTTTTTTTATCTTCCGAAGGATTTTCAAAGATACGATGAAAATAATTGATTTACAAACCCAGAGAAAATTGTATTGATTCTTTAGTACCATAGAAGAATTCCTATTCTTGGTTAGTTCGGTTGATCTAATTTGTAATTCTTTGGAAAGGATTGTCAAGAGGCCATTCTTATATCCGAGATATAAGAGAGCAGATTGGCCATTGTTTGTCAAATGATGCTCTATGTTGATAAAAAATCAACGATAAAACCGCCAGAGAATCGTACTTGTAATTATGGAAAAGGTGAAGATTTTTTCGTCTTTCTAAAGCAGAGAAATCTTTTCGAAATTACATTAATTCTTTCAAAAATTGAGTGGATATCGGTAAATAAAACTTTTTCTTGTGATTTTTAATTCATGATAGTTTAGTATTTCATTGTTAACTATACTGATGATAATGAAGTATTGTGACTGTTCAACCCTAAGTTCAACAATCTAAAGTTATGGATATAGTAGACAGTAACTATTGATATGCCTGGTTTTACTGTATGTGACCAGCTCAGGTATGTGGCTCCATCGAAGTCGGGGTAAAGATAGCCTCTCAGAAACTGGGCGGATTGTTCAGAGCCCGCAGATACTTTAATAGTATACAACTGCTGACCCTGTACAAATCGCAAGCCCCAAAATATCTGAAAAAAAACCTCGACTTTGTGCAGAAACGGGCTGTAGATTTGGCCAACTTAACAAACGGATTGCAATCTTTAGAGCACAGACGTCAGGTGAGAATGCTGTCCTTGTTCTACCGATATTTTAATGGAAAATGTTGAATTGAGGTATTTTTTACATAAACGGCGCTATGCATATCATACAATTATTATTTTTATTTTTATATTGACATTTTCGACAATTCACGGCAGGCGCGGCATAGAGGAGAGTCGTTACGACTGGCCGAGTAATGAATCCGATTCAGAAGGCGGGGGACTTACTCTGAGTTCGCAAATCTTGATTCCGAACTCACACTCAAGGAACGGCAAAGGTTTTTGATTGAAGTCAGAAATGAAAAGTGCCTCTGTTCAATAGTGTAATACGAACGATTTTTGCTTCCGGAACGGCGGGCCCGTGCGGACCGAAAGGAACGAAGACCGATTCCGAGGAATTGAATCCGCTAAACTTGGAATTTGAACCGAGTTCGTAAAATAAGTGGAATGACCCACATCTTCGGTCGGCATAGATTAACCACGACGGAAAATGTCACTTTTAGAACTACTGACAAAAAAGGTCATTACTGTCTAGTGAGGTAGGTACCTTTTTACAAAACATAATACTGCGTTAAAAGGCGTATTTATTGTATTAAAGAATAAAATAAAAATGTTTTAAAATGCATTATAATATAATGTAATTGTTTTTAAAAGTTTTGGTTCAAAATCTTGTCTCACTTGTATTACATTAATTTGTGTTTTCAAATTATCTCCTAAAAATATGTTTTTTTTTATTTATTTTTTTACTATGTCTCCCCGGAATTCCGCAGTTAATCAAGAAGTCTTTAAGCCTAAGAAAAAAGATAAGGAATCTTTCTTAAAAGAACTAGAATAGCAATAATAAAAACATGTGGCGGTAACAGCTGGGACCCGAACATGGACTATCCGGGTCTTGCGGTTTAATCCACTGTGCTAAAGGTACCCCAAACCGTCCCGTCATTTTTATCAGTATCATACTTCGATTTCTAAGAATTTTTAATATCATCTGCAATTAATTCCCATATATTTTTTGGTGTTACCTTTTTATCATGACTACAAGATTCTACCCGGAATTATTTGGATTATTTAGATAGTGTCTTGGATATACCTATCTGATCCAGCTGCTACCGTTACCTTTTTATTTTATTTGTATTTTTGGTTTCATGTTTCATTTTGAGAGTTGTTAATATTATCTTCAATGATTAAAGACAAAATACTTTTAATTTGTTTTTTCTTTGAATTTAAGACCCCGAATGCGAACTCTGAAGCGAGAGCATCTTACCTTTCTTCTATGGAACGACCTACCGTCAAAACGAACAAATGAAATAAAACAATTTTCGTAACGATAAAAAAAATTACACGTTTTTGAGTGGGATCAATCTAGTGAATATGATGTCTGCTACATTTACCCGAAAAAAACGTGCCTTGTCAATTTGGTTCCGGCCATAAATCCATATTATTACCTTTATTGAGACGCTGTGTCCTTTAAATTCTTTAGAAATGTAATAATGATTCTACCCGAATTTTGTTGTAACATAATACGTTACCTCATATTATAGCGTGTAGTCGTGTGTACGTGAATTGTAAATGAAAACGGTATCTGTTGATATAGGACAAAATAATTTAACACAATAATAACATTATTAATTAAATAATTAATATTCATATATTCCTCACGACGAAAGCATCATTTTCGAAACACGTAGATCACAATGTATATTTATAAAGTGGTGAATACTAAGTATATTTTTAAAATCATTAAATAATTAATCATTTTTCTATACTTCACGTTATTATTTTTAGCATTCTACATATTCCTGATAAAAAAACACCGCTTTCGGAACGTGTAGATAATAATAATAATAATAATCGGATGATTTTTATAGCGCCGTTTTAACGAAAAATCACCTCAGGGGCTCGGTATAAATATTACTTCATATTCTCATATTATTCTTATATTACATCTATTCTATGAAGTTTTTTTTTTTTAAATTTATTTTCTCTTTTTGGACAGGCTATCATTACACATTATTTATAGACCATATAAAGCGATGTAGTTAAATTATAAAAACTAAATACGGCTTGGTCTAAGTTTTCATATATGTTAAATTGAAAAAAAAGGAAGCTAACTGTATTTATTCCTTACGATATATTGCAAGAAGCTAATACAAATGATAGAGTGATTGTTTCTATTATATTCAAGAATGTTTTTAAGCTAAGACAATGAATTATTATCCATATTTTTTTAAGGATAAATAACACAGAATACTCTTAAAAGGGGACACTTTGAGTAGACCGTTGATAGATACACTAGCAAAAAAAAAGTTGAAATGATCGCTTCGACAAAACAAGGTACATAGTTTTACATTCAGGAGTTATGTGAAGTTGGGCTACTGTAGTATTGATGTGTTATTGTTTTCAGATGTTAATGGAGAGTTTGTCTCTGAGTTCGGACCAGAGGTAGGCTATAGTCCGTTGTGGCGCTTTGTACACTGTCGTCCATCTAGCATTGGCGCGGAGCGGTGGGGGAGGACGGGGGCCGGGGGAACTGATCCATAGGGCCCTCAAATCTTCTTTATCTCTGTATATTAATAAAGTGGTGAATACAAAGTACATTTTTTTATTCGATTATTAATAATAACGCCACAAATTGAATACAAATCGTTTGAAGAAATTATAAAATAATAATAAATTATCCACAACTTCATTTATGTTTGAAGCCAACCAGTATTAAAAACAGCCGTATAATCTTCAGGGCAGCGTAACAATTAAATTATTGTCGTAATAGACCTATTTTTTTAAATCATCTTTTATGTTTCAACCACTGCATACTTAAGTAAAAATCATGTAGGTAAGTGAAATTATATCAGGTGAAGACAAAAAAGAGGTAAATGAATTAAAAATTACTTTGTATTCACAACTTTATTAACATGTACGAGTATATACATATCAACATGTTTCGAAAGCGATGCTTTCCTCATCAGGAATATATAGGATACTAAAAAATATTATTTTTAAATTACAACAGGTCTCAATTGACGTTTTAGATGGACATAAAAGTAAGGCTAGGCGCACACGAGTGATTTGTGTTACGACAACAGTTGGGAGACTATTTCAAAATCCATACAAATCCTAAAAAAGTCGTCCTATTGTCGCATGTCACCTGAGCGCACCTTTATATTCCACGATGGATTTTGAAACAGTCGCCCAACTATCGCCAAACTGCCACCGTAACAAAGGTAGCTCATGTGCGCGAATGAATGCAGGTATTTATTAGTGGCGTGCAGGCCATAACGGATGAAAAGCATACTTTACGAAAAGTGATCGGGAACTTTTTATGATGATATAATTAAGAGGAATGGCTGCGCTCCCTGTTTCATACATAACTTAATTTTAAGATTTGAGGCCAAAATACACATCCAAACTGAATGATATATTTTTTTTAAATTAAGGGTTTAGTTAATATCTAATACTGATGAGTATATTTTTTTTTAAATTATGAAGTATATGCCATGAAAAAAATCGATATCCATAATTTTAGAGGCAACCTAAATTGCGAGTTAATCGTATTTTTTTAAAATGATCATATTTGCTATATAAATATGATTACGTAACTAAAAATTTAAAAACAAAACATAAAAAAAGAACGTTTTTTCGGGTCGATATTTTAAATTATGTACGGAAATTTGGTGTTCCAACGTAAATTGATTGTTTTTAATTTAACTTAAAGTCCACCATAATGTTTATTTTAAGATTTTTCTAATTACTAAATAAATACCAATTAAGTTTTGTATGAAACAAGCCGCGCAGCCGTTCTTCTTAACGTGTTAGTTTTTTTAAAGAAGAAAGACGTGAGTAACTTTTTCTCTCATTTGACAACCTTTCCACAACCATCAACAGAAGATATTAATATTAACAGCATTTTTAAGGCCATCAAAAATTGCAGTATATCCTTTGTCATATAGCAATGAAAGCAACTGGTAACGTAAAATAAGCATTTAAAAAAATCGATTAAATAAATTTTAAAATTATTTTATATTTTATTTTCAATGTTGAACCCTTGAACTATTGGCCCTCGATAATGGGGACCAGTGTACGACGGAATAAGCAAGGGGAGGAGATAGATAAAGGGACACGAAAGGGTAGGGACAGGATTACCCGATTATTCTAATTTATATACCGAAAGTTGTATATTGTAGCCAATTCCACCAATGTAGTGCTTCAGTAACTTACGCAATACGTATTAAAAATCAATAGAAATATGACATCACTGGTATATCTTAATCTTAATACATAAAAATGAATGTTTATCTGTCTGTCTGTCTTCGAATTTTTTGAAAAATACTAGACTGGTTTCGCTGAAAATTGCACAGTTTATTTTTACTAGTGCCGGAAAGGTTTAGAGAGTAGTTTGAATAAAATCCAATATGTAAAACTGTTGCTATAACGTTTTAAAATTACTATGAAAAATATTGAACCCGCCATGTTGTATTATCAATCTGGTTAGCCACAGGTATTATTATATTAAAAAAAAAATGTTTTGTTTGGTTAGAATATTTTAAAAATAAAAAACACAAGTAGGTACCTACTTAAGAACTTTATTATTTAGATGTACGAAAAAAAATGTTTGGAGTTTAAGCGGATGTTTATAGGTTCATATTTGCTAGTATATTATATTATGTTGTCATATTTTTTGACAATTTTATATTACCATACTCTCAATACTAGCTTTTTTCCCTTATATTTTTGTATAATGGCATTTAATGTGAAATAAACTTGTCAATTTGACTGTCCTTAAACGGGATTTGTTCCTAGTTGGGCAGTCAAAACTTTCTTACATTTTATTGTTAGATAGTGTGTGTTTCAAATAAATAAATAAAAAATAAAAAAAATCATACAATACATTTTTTTAAATCAGCAGAAGAAAAGCATTTTTAAAAATTCCAATGAGTTAAAATCTTGCTTTCATCGGAAACTACAAAAGGTATTTTGGGACGGAAATGGTATTTGGAAATCATTCAATGATAAAAGTGAATTTCTATAATACTTATCGATACTCACATGAGCGACCAGATTATTGTTAAAGTATTGCGCAATCTTAGATTCAATCGAAAATCTTGGCTTTAAATTACTAAAATCACTTCAACCGGGTGAGATGTATTAATGAAATCGAATTTTCACGTTTTTAGAGACAACTTTAGCAATTATTTGGGGGCTTATGTTGATTTAAAAAAAAAATCAATGAAAATATAATGATATAAAAAATAAATCAAAAGATAAAATAAGAATTATGGTGAACTTTAAATTTAAATTAAAAATGAGCTATTTACATTGGAACACAAATTTGCCGTACATAATTTAATATCTCGACCCAATTTTTTTTTTAAAACGTTTAATTTTTTATTATATGTAATCAATAATATGACAATAAAAAAAAATAATTAAAAAAAAACATTTATCGTAAACCCGCAAATAATCTTCAAATTTGCTTCTAAAATCAGGAGAAATTCATTTATTGGCCTTTTTTTTTTTTTTTTTACATGAATACCTCACAAGAGTCCCAAACTGCTCCCAACCGTCTGGAGCCAGTGAGACTATGGCGTTCCCAATTGGGGAATGTTGTGAGGCTGAAGGTATTGGGGAGGGGAAGGAGAAGGGGGAGAGGAAGGTGATGAATAGGGGAAATACCTGGCTATTCAGATCTGGTCACCAAACACGGCTAAAAGCCATTTCAAGCAACGTTTCAATTCTGAATGGTGGTCTTTCACCAGGGCGATACTGAGAGTATCTTCCACTCTGGAACGTGCGCAAATATACTATATATTATTTTTAAATGAATTAATTGTGAAACAACACAAATTAATTAAATAAAATTTACTTGCGCACGCCGGGATTTGAACCCGCGACCTTCGGATTCGTAGTCGAGAGCCTTACCCCTCGACCATGGAGGCCTATATTTCATAATTTAAAACAAAAATCAGTAAATACTATTCGTACTACATATTTATTAAATCATTAATTCGAAAATAGATCATTCAGTTTGGGTGGGGGTATTTAGGCCTTAAATTCAAAATTAAGTTTAGTATGAATCAGAGCAGCCGTTCCTCTTAAGGGAATTTATAGGTTAAGTTGTTCCCTATTTGCTATGATAGCTTGGACCGTGCATAGCAAGTAGTCCATTTTGGTTCGTGGTAGTATAAAATAAGCTATTCTGTGTAGTACACCTTACATTATATAACAATAATAATACATATATATATATCACAGTCTATCATACATAAAAAAAAAATTTAAAAAGGCAATGCAGGAGTAAGTAAGTAAGTAAGATTTATGCGATAAAATCATTTAAAACGATGAAATGTAAGGTTAACTCAAATGAAAGGTGAGTGTAAATACATGTTTTTAAATAATGGAAGCGTGATGTCATCATTCATTAACATTAGCACTCAGATCGTCAGAAATTTTCGTAAAAGGTTTTCGTATAACACGGACATTTAATTACCACGGGCCACTGATAATGTGCATCAATTGGATAAAATGCATCCAATTTAATGCGTGGGCGGCAGTGCACTATGTAGAGTGCTATTACAGCTGATTTCACACTTTGAATGTCCATGCTACATAATTGAAAGCGTCCGAAATAGATTTTTAAAGGTAGATTTAAAAATCTATTTTATTTTTAATCTTAGATTTAATAATCTAAAATCGGACGCAACTTAGTTAATAGACCTGATCTCCTCGAAGGCCTATTATGTCATATCTCAAATCGCCGCACTTACTTTTTATATTACTCAATGTAAAACCCAATTCCAAACAAAACTCTTTTATCTACAGATCTACATACTCATTTAACTTAAATTATTACCACATTCACATTTTTAACTCAACTATGTCGTTATATTAAATTAAAATCTATTACACGACCGCTCTCAAGCTAGATAACTTAAACCACCTTTCCATATACTCTAAATACTAGGGGAATTAAATAACAAGGAGAGGTATGATATTGATGATGGCGTAAAGTGAACTAGTCTCATTAGCTTAGTCGGTTGAGCGGTTGTTCCGGTAATACAGAGGTTCTGGGTTCGATTCCTAGATGCGACTGATACCTATTACTTCTGTGTTTTTTTCGGTTACGTGTTTCATTTAAGATTTGTTAAAATTATCTTCTTCGATGATGAGGTATAGTACCTCGGAGTAATTAGAGATCTACATTATGAAATGTGAACTTGTTAAGCACACCAGGAAGTGTATACATACTCGTATATATTTAATTGATTAAGAAATAATAAGTTCGATAATGTTAAAAAAACTCTATTAGTTAGTCCGATCATTAATTCATTATGGAATTCTTGGATGGGGTGGTGCACATGAAAAAAATATAAACTTTGTAAAGGTGGTACAAAAACAATAACTATAAAAGAAAAATTAAAAAAAAACCATCCACATTCTAATTGTTCAAAATATTACAAATTTAAAAAAAAAATTGAAAAAAAAATTTAAGAAGTCTGAATCTTCAATATACAAATATTAAAAGACAGCACATTAAAACAATCAAAACTAAATTCATCATTAATGCAAAAACATATATCAATATTCTCATATTTTTAGCGAAAGCCATTATAATTATATTCCGTTTTAAAAAATAAAATAATAATAGTCTTCCCGAAGAAGTATAAAAAAAAACAGATTTATAATCATAAAAATATAATCTTTAATGGAAAATTGAGCTTTATCTTCTTCAAAACGTATTACGTAAATTAATGCTAACTATTTCCTAGTAGGTACTATACATTATTTATATTCTATTATTATCTTTATCTCAAGATCCTGTTCTCTTCATTCGCGTAGCAATACTGATAAAGAAACAAAAAGGCCCCTCGTTGGGAACCAGTGATAAAAAATGGGGAAAAAGGACACGTTGGTAGCCAGTGATGGGGATGTGGCCCCACGTTATAACACGTTGGAGCGACAGTGATAAAGAAATGGGTGCTGAGAGGCGGCCCCAACCTAGGGCGGCGATTTAATTACAAAAAGACAGGTTAACTCACCTCGAGGCCAGACGCGATGGTTGATCTCAGGGTTCCACCAGGATAGCTCAGTTGGTAAGGGCATCACAGCTCTTGTCTCAAAGTCGCAGATCGGCAAAGCCTCATATCGGACGAAGTGGAAAAGGTACCTAACTACCAATGAAAAGATGCGTGCTCTCTAGACAGGGTTTATTTTACAGGGATGACATTTACAGGTAATACATACGGGGTTTAATAACAAGGGGGAGTACCTAACCTATCTGAGTTTCAATAATCTCTCTGTATCTCTGGTGATTATCAAAGCGGGCATGTTATTCAAGGGCATAGTTAACTACAGCACAGCACAGAAAGGAAGGTTGAACATACTGTTTACATGAGTTGATCAGCGACTGGTGTCACGTTCCTTCATCGAAAAATTGTGATGTCGAGGGACTCTGGATCTCACACGTACAACATCAGGCAGGACACAGCGAGTTAATGCACTGGTAATATTTAGGTTTATGCAAAGACAGTGAGTTTACAATGTACTGATGCAATGGCAGGCGAGTTGTCGTCATTGCCATGCCGGGCGACCACGTGCCCAAGGCACGTAGGACGCACCACCTTGTTCGGATGCCAGAATCTGAGTGAGAGCAAGATGGCGGATAGCTCTCGTGCCGGCGGGCCTTCGTGCATCAAGTCACGTAGGCCGCTTACGAGCGGAGTAGCGCCGTTGTTTCGGATGCCGGGATCACTCCTAGAATGTGTTCGAGAAAGTTCTAAGACCTTCCTTTTAAAAAATTTTGCGAACTTTAACAAATTTCTATATTCTTCTATTTAAATTGTAGCGAACTTTGTCATATAACAATACCATAAAAAATATAAGGAGAAGATAAATATACATTCATGAGGGAGAATCGTACTAGATTTTAAAATATATTCTCATGCCAAAAATTAAACACTTCTTTTGCACAAAACCACTATTAATAATCACCAAGGAAAGTCTTTTTTTTTAAATTTTTATAATTTGCCGGAAGAAATCAGACGCATTACTGACAAAACACAAATGTTGAACTCCATCAAGAAATATTTAAAGACATTTTTAACAAAAAAAACTGTTACTACTTAAGTTAGTCATATGAAATACTATTTTTTCCACACAACACCATAAATATACAAAATATACACATATTCCTTTTAAATTACATTATGTTAAAATACAATATACTTACACTTATATATATATTTTTTCGTAATCAAACCGCAATGTACTGTTAGGAGAGGAAATAGCACCACGTTGGGCGGTAGTGTTAGGAGAGTCAGGAAAAAGAGGGAAGGAAGATGATGAAGAGCCCCACAAGGGAAGCCGGTGTTAGGGGTGCTGAAAGGAGGGAAATGGGGAAAAGAGAGTTGGTGTGAAGAAAAGCAGTGCAACTCACCCTGAAATCATATTCATGACTGGTCTCTGCTCCAACATGGCTTAGCTCAGCTTGGTACAACATAAAGGTTCCTTTTCTCTGGGTCAAATGGTTCGGCCGCAGCCTTAAAATTGGAGTGGGTGTCTACTCTACATTAATTGACGAGATGGCGTGCTTTCAACTCAGAATTTATTGTAAAAAAACATGGTCATATAAGTTATATGCGGGTTTAGCCAAGAAGGTGGCATCTACACTGTTCTAGACTATCCTCTCTCTCTGAAGGAGCTCTAACCGGACAATTTAATGGGGGAAGACACACATGTACAGCACATAATAAGAAGGAAGTTGGTAGCGGCTTACATGAATAGCTGATGGTCAGATGACGCCGTCGGCAAGGCGGAGTCTATGTGGCCAGCGTCCAAATTATACAGGTATTAATCATTCTCACACTGGGTTTAACAGTTAAAAGACACCATACTAGGTGTTTACAAGGGGTAGTATGGTAACTATCTGCTATAGGCATCACGCCCGTATGCAGTTGCTGTTTCCATGTATGGAATCGAATGATGCAATAATGAACCGGCTGCGTGCTCCAAAGAAGCACGCAGTTGATCGCTCTGAGGTCTGAAAGGGAACGGCGGCCGGCGAGCTTCGCGAGATCAAGCCGTTCCACGCTGTCGGAAATTATCTGTTCCACTTGACTCATTGGTTGATTAACAAAGATGGCTGGCGGAAGCTCACCGGATTGGTTGATTGTAGTAATCTCCGGCGAGATGTGCTGTTACTGGTTGTAGTGTGATGTTTTGCAAACGAGAGGCTAGAAATATTCTAAGATCTTCTATTCGTTACGTAACAGTACTTAAGACTGCACATTATAATAAATTAATAATTAATGCCTGTATGTGTATCATAAATATTATTTAACTATTTGCAAATTTATGTACACTCCTCTTCCATCCACAAGCAAATGATTTTAATGGAAGAGTAGTATTAAATTATGTTATATACCCATATATTTCATAAATAAAAAAAGAATAAAAAAACGTGTTTAATTATTTTGTAATTCCTTTACATGTTTATGCACTATTTTGTAACAATATTGAATTTAAATAAAAAAAATACAAGAAATTAGTTCTCCAGGCTAAAATCTAAAAGCTTCGAAGTAGTCTCGGGTTTAGTATGATAATTATTTCCTTTTCCAAAATTAATGACAAACGACATGCCCGTTTTGCCCAATCTCTGAAAATGGCCAAAGTGCTTCATGGCACTTCACTTCACTGGCAGCAAAGCGGTCTCCGCTGTACCTATTAGCTATACATCGGGGGTGTTCAATTAGTCACCATGCAATCAAGCTGTCACTGACGGCTGTAACGAGGGCTGGATGAAGGCAGGCGAAACAGCTGCCATCTAACACAAATTAATTTCAGTTAGAAATTTGCCGGTTTGCCGTCTTCATCGTGATGAAATGTGTCGAATTTTGGTGAATTCCCGGAATTAGGCGAATTTTAAATAGTCGAAGGTAATGTTTCAAAGTACATATCTGTTTAAAGGAATAAAATGGATCTATATGAAAATCTACTTTCCTTTACCGGAAGAAATCTTCCTAACAAGACTTCTATTGACATACTTGGTATAACCTTAATTGACCGGCTCAGGCATGGGGGGCTCCATCTAAAGCTTAGGTATGTAACAAAATATAAAAAGTGATTGTGGCAAAAATTATGAAACCATTCCCATTCCTATATTCTGAATATTTTTTCTTAATAGTTATTTCTAAAAATTGTCAATAAGGAATTGCTAGTATCTCGCACTTTGGAAAGAATCCATCTCACATTCTATACATAATTATCATTGATCGTTTGCATTTTTCACGTGCTTAAAAATTGTTTTTATTAAACAAAAAAGCTCAGGCTTTTGACTTCCAAATTTTTCTTCAATCTCAAAGTCAACCGCGATTATAATTAGATTAAGAATCCTTCGTCTCCGCAGTGCATAAGTAAAAGTGTCTACTAGTGTCTCTCACAAACTCGAATAATTAAGAAAGGGAAATATAAAAAAATTACATTGTCATAAATAGCGAAGATAGACGTTATTGAAAAGAAGCCCAGATTTCAAGGAAGTGGTACAAATGAAGATGAACAGGAAACGTTACGAATTGCTACACCGTTTTTATGGTAACGTTTGGTGGTTGTTGTCGAGATTTTTTCGAAAAAAAAAGAAATATTTTTTCTTTGTTTTTCCGAGAGATAATTATAAAACCCTTACAAATTATAACAATAAACACAGTATAAACGGTACAGTTATAATGAGATATATTAAAAATCTGTAATATTGTAGATATTTGTAAACATTGAATAAAATAAATAAATAATATACAAATATTAGAATACATCTAATATATGAGTATTAAGAGGAAGTTATCAGTGTTTTTTCTCAAATATTTAAATTAGCGCCATCTGCGGGGGCGTATCCCGTTTCCTTAAGCATCAAAAGGTATTTTGGGTTCTTCACTGTTTAAGGCATAGTTTCTAACGCTAAAATAATCGCTGATGATTGATTCTCTGTCCAAATGTCATGAAATATATCAAAACTTCGCGCGTAGATCCATCTATCATATTTTGAGTCCATAAAAACCAATATTATTCTTCTCAAATTCACAATTTGAAATGAAGCAATGAATTCGAAAATAGGAAGGCTAACAACACCGAGGAGTTAAACCTACAGGATGGTGTTGTGGGCATGTACGTGTGCCTGAAGTAAACATAATTTTACCCTACTTTTGTTCGATAATAATTGAGCATTTTCAAATATCGAAATTCTTTCTGAAACAGATAACCAATTTTATTGATCTATCAGGAGCATGGGAGTAGGAGTCTGACAGTCGTTATTTCTAACTTATCGATTAATCAATCTGAGGCACCGATCAGCCAAGTGTTTGGTTGAGCAACGCTCTTTTCGCATGTTTCCAAAATCGTATTGTGCCCATCTACTTTCATGGATAATAAAATGATATCCAAGTAAAGACTATCAATTTTAAAGTAACATAGACGAGGTAATATTGTATTTTTTATGAATACACATAATTTGTTTTAAATACTATAATAAATGAACAAACATTTTATATTTTACAAACGTATGTGTTATTTTCGTAATGTTCGTTTTTGTTAGTGAATATGGCGATATTGACATCATGCCGACCAACTTCAATGACAGCCACAGAGAAGAGAATCAACAGAGGTGCTGTTATGGGTGAGCCTAGAGGCATGTCCCTTTCAGTGATTTGCCAATAAATAAATCCCAACATTTTGCAGGAAACTCGCATTGCACCGCAAATTATCAATTTGTCCTTTTTACAATTGTTTAGAATTTATCGCCAATATCCTTTCGCAGCTGCGGTGCCAAAATCCAAAACTAACCCAAACTGCCAATTTAAGTATAAAAGCAATATATTAAAAAGCTTCGGCTTGTTTATATAAACATAATATATTGTTAGAGTATTTAGTTTGACCCTTTTAGAAATGTTTATTAATTTACTTACCGCAGGAAATGATAACATGAACGCTTTCGCGTCGTCGCCATTTTGGTTTGCCAAGGCTGTTTTTCAAAACTGTTAGAATTATATTGAATTAGCTCAAAATTAACTAAAATAACGATTTTCTGTGGAATGTAATGCGATATTTGTGTTTATTATCACTATCACTTCTATTTTGATACCATTTTAATACAGAGGAATGCGGTATTCCGTAAAATATTCCGATGATCATTAGACTGTAGTCGGCGTGCGAATGATAACGTACTTTATTAAAAAAAAAAATGCGCTACCCGGGCTGGTGCCAAAATGGATGTCACGTGACCTTTGCCTCTAGGTCTATTTGGTACTGGTAGAACTTGCTTTGAGCATGTCTATGCAATTTTGAAGTCAGTGGTGATAACTGTCTTGCCGGCCAGTAGCTTTATGGAAATCATAATGACGATTTCGCTAGTTTGAACCGCTTCTTATTTTGCAGTTTTAGATTGTTTTTAAATTTAATATATTCAATATATTCAAAGGAAATAATAAAAAAACTATTATTTACTTAATCAGAAATCTAACCATTAAATCATCCAAATATTTTAAACGGTTTGTGGAAATACCTTATTGGAGATGCCATAGTTTCACCGACAAATTACAGTTGAGAGCAGTTAGGACACGTGTGCGGTATTCACATTAAAAAAAATACAGTAATTTGACGACCTCCGTTTTCTTTCAAATCGATAAAGATGACACGTCTAGGCATTGCTTGTTCAGTGGGTAACGAAAAACCCTGTTTCACCTCTAAATTTATTGGATTAAAACGGTATTATTCCGACGGTGTTTCATAGAACATAAATTACTTTGTGGATTCTAGATTGAATACGATGAAAGTGAGATTTAGAGTTGATGGGTTAAACATCCTTTAATTTTGGTATATAAATTCGTAGAACCAATATCTGATCGTATTTTTATATTGGAAACATTCCTATCGGAATACGCACCTTTATAATTACCTCCCTACGCATAGGTACCACGCTCATAGCGTTCGAGGCAGTTCCCGACGAGCATATGAGCATTAATGATCAGCTGTTGCTTAAATGGGGCACTCAAAATTACTCACTATGTAGTATGCTAATGCAAGAAATACTATGAACGATTTATTTATAAATTCTACACGGGTAGTTAGGAAAATTTATAAGGTGTCTATTGACTGAAGTTCTCAAATTGTAATATTTTAAGTTTATTTTTAATTTATTAAAAAGCTTGCAATTCATTATGCATTGTATTTACAAGAGTTAAAATACCCATTGTGGGATCACATGCAGAACCTGTAATACAATTTTTGAAATAAACATACTTAATATATATATTTAACATTCACAGTACGTTAACAACATTTACAACAGATAATTAGCATTTGTAATAAAGACATATCACCGGTACATTATAATATACTAAGTGTACAGAGACACTTATTATAAAGAAACACATCACTGGTACATTATATAGTTATACTTATTACAGAAACACATCACAGCATTAATCCTTAACCGTTTTAGTGCTGTACTGATTTTGCAAGTAGGTGCGTAAACAACTATCGATAATTTGTGTATCAGTAAATAAACATGATTTTAACTAAAAATGTAATAAATTGGACAAATATCAACCAAACTTAATGATTCTTTTTGATATTAAACGTAAAAATATTTGTACCCATTTCATCCAATAAAAAACGAAAACCACTAAATATTGAGAAAAAAAAGGAAAATTATATCGCTTCACACTTTTTTCCCGTGCAAAGATCATGTAGTCCCGTCTAATAGCGGGCGCATATGAGGAAAATTCACTTTATATTCGCATTATATTATTGCGATGGCCAATAATCGCACTTCCGTCAGCACTGTCTCCATTTATAAGATAGAAGTGCTCATCATCCGTAATGTCGCCGTCCTTTGATACATCGTCCGCGATAGAACTTAGATCCGACATGGTGAAACATTGTTTTAATTTATTATAAGAGGAAAAACAATATATGTACATATATATATATAGTATAGAGGATATATGCCAACTGCACTACACCGCTCTCAAATAGAACACGTACTCTTGTAAGGATCAACAAATGCATACTGTAGAACGCAGCGCCTAAGCGCTACTACGCAATTTTCGTGGCTAACGCTTGCAGCGCCATCTAACGGTTAAGTATTCTTTTAAATAATATAGTTTAAGCATCTTACTTTGAAACCTTTTACATTGTCTTGCATTTTTAATATCGTTGGATAATTTATTGTATTGTGTGTAAGCTATACATTCTAAAGATTTTAGTCCATATTTTATTGAGTGTATTTTAATGTGTAGTTTAATATGAAATATGTAGTGGAATTTCGGTAAAATACTCGAAAAATGCCGTCACTGAAAAATTTTGAAATTGTTTATGTTTTCAAATATTTTGGTATGTATTTTATAGAATTTAAAAGATTACATTTTGGGGATATTCATTATTGGAAAAATTGGATATTTTCCTAACTACCCGTATATAATGTACAGCTAAATGATTTGCTGTATTGCTTGTATTAGCACGATGAAAAGTGAAGTTTATAGCCTTATCTGGATGCTCGTCCTTAATACTTATGTCTAAGTCATGCATCGCACGCCTCGCGTAGTCAGGATAGAGCTGTTGAAAACGTAGTTTTTTTTAAAAACGATTGCTTCGAGCTAAAGATTTTCAGGTATTATTAAAATATGAAAATTTCGTCTTGAAAGTGTTATTCAACAATGATGGAAATGATTAATACATATATTTAGTAAATAAATATATTCAGGGAAAATACCAAATACCCAACTGTCCGGAGCCAGTGGGACTATGGCATCTCCTAATGAGGTATATTGTGAGCCTTAAGGTAGTGGGAAAGGGAAGGTAATGTACAAGAAGAATGTTGGGAATTACGAACTACCCGGTTATTCAGATTTGATCATCAAACACGGCTTTAATGGTTCACAGGATTAATGGTTCGTAAGCATACAAACGAAAAGGGACAAAGGACTTTAGATCACATGATTCCTAGCTGTTTAAATATGTTACCCGCTGTAATAAACTGTATTAAAACTAAACAATTAATAAATATATTGAAAACTTGGCTAGCTGAAAGAAGCTATTTGTATTAGATAATAAGGAAATATTATTTTATGTATAATTTATTGTTGTCGTTTATGTTTTTGTTTATTTATTTTTTATTTTTTAATATGTTTTTGTAGAAACTTTTTTGAGTTGGATTCTTGAGAAATATTTATGTTTTAGGTTTGTTACATATGCTTTTTATGTTTTTATTTTTATAAATATATTTTGTAACCTTTACTGTAAATTTTGAGTTTAGAATAACAAGCTCCTGCTAGAAAAACCATAAAAAGGGCAGTTTATCGAGACTTTTGTGTATTACATTTTTTCTTTTGCGAAATGTAAATAAAAAAAATTAAAATATGAATGTTTTGATTCAGAATGTTGATCTTACACTAAGGTTACTAAGGTTATTTACAACTAATGAAAGAAATCTTCCGGAGACAAATAGTTTAATGCTCTGCTACACAGGTCGTCATATCATGTTGTTGGCCAAATCAACATAGCGTCATTTTGTAACTAAATCACCTGGGGGGTGCTTTGCGTAAGTCGTTGAAAGTTACAGTTTTTTCAAAAGAAATGTGTTTTATAGCTCTAAATGTAAGAATGCACAAAACCTAAAACTCAGCGATACTCCCTCAGCGGGAACTGAACATTGTTTGAAATGGAGATATGTTAATACGGAAGAGAGAGAGAGAGAGATTTTATTTATTTAATATGATAATTTTTTTTTACAGTAAGTATATAAATAAGACATGATTCATATACTGGAACAAAAAATATAATATAGCTGTTCCTCACCATAAAGAAACAAGGTTCTTGTGTTTGGTGAGGGATTATCACTTAATTAATTATATCATAACTTAAAATATTGTTGTACAATAGCAGGAAAATATGAAGTTTGTCGTGTAAATTTTGTAATTTATCACTAGTAAAGAAAAGAAAAAAAATGAAAAGAAAATAGAGGAAAAGATAAGAAAAGAAAATTATAATAAAAGACCAAAAAAAAATTAATAATAATTAAAAACAAAAAAAAAATTGTGACAGTGGTTTGAGGTAATTTTTTAATCTATGTTGAAATTCATGGATATTTTCTATAATTTTAAGATCAGAAGGAAGATTGTTAAAAAAAGTTATTCATAGATATAGGTATGTGCTTTGCGTATGCTTAGTGTTGGATTGCGGAATTTTAATGTTATGCTGATACCTAGCGGATATATTAAAATGTTTTTATTTTCTTTAATTTATTAATTATTTTTTATTGAGATTTAAAAACCTCATTTTAATATTTAATCATTGAAGAAAATAATATTAACATAACCTAAATGAGAGATGAAACCGGACAAAAGGACAGAAACTAAAAATATTTCAGTCGCATCAGGGACTGAAATATTTTTAGTTACTTAAATATTTTTAGACAAAAGGACAGAATATTTTTAGTTTCTGTCTTTTTTTCCGGTTTCATATCTCATTTAGGTTATGTTAATATTATTTTCTTCAATGATTAAATATTACATTTAAATATTTTATTTAATAAAAATTAAATTCATTACACTTTTATAAATAAATAAATAGATGTCTCATATAAATAAAAAAGTCGGATGTAAATCCGAGACACTATTTAAGTTTGCAATTGAGTTCGGGTAGAACTTTGTAAACATCATAAAAATAGCTACCAACAATATGAGATTAAAAATGGAAGATAATATTCACAAATCTTGAATTTGAGATATGATATCGATGAAGATGACACAAATTGAACTTGTCTCATTAGCTAAGTCAATTTAGCGTTGCCCCGGATAGGCAGAAGATCTGGGTCCCAGATGCGACTGAAATATTTTTAGTTTCTGTCCTTTTGTCCGGTTTCATCTCTCATTTAGGTTATGTTAATATTATTTTCTTCAATAATTAAATATTAAATTGTAATTTATTTAACGGTTTTTCTTTAAAGTTTTGAATAATTGCATATTTTTTATAAATTTTATCTACTTTGAATATTGTAAAAAGCTTTTCAGTGGAAAATGTTGATGGTTTTTTTTAAATTACCTGTTTTATCAATCTTTGAATTATTTTAAGTGGACTTAAAATATTATCATATGTTCCCCACCAGCCAACAATTCCATATTGTAAAATAGACCGAACAATTGCATAGTACCTACACTCTTTTTAGGTTTTCCAGTCTAAGAATATTTCTTAGCGTTATAAATATATACATTTTCTAATTCATGATTTCTAGATCACGCATATATTTTTTATTTTTTTGTATTAATAGAATATAAGAGTCCCAACTGCTCCCAACCGTCTGCAGCCAGTGAGGCTATGGCATCCCCAATTGGGGAGTGTTGTGAGGCTAAGGTATTGGGGAAGGGAAGGAAAAGGGGGAGAGGAAGGTGGGGAAATTCCTTGCTATTCAGATCTGCTCACGAAACACGGCTAAAAACCATAATAAGCAACGTTTTAATTCTGAATGGTGGTCTTTCACCAGGGCGATACTGATAGTATCTTCCTTTCTGGAACGTGCGCAATATACTATACATTATTTTTAAATGAATTAATTATGAAACAGCACAATTTCATTAAATAAAATTGACTTTCGTACGCCGGGATTTGAACCTGCGACCTTCGGATTCGTAGTCGAGAGCCTTACTCCTCGACCACGGAGGCCGTCGATAATATAAACATAGCATATTAAATAACAGACCCACACGCGTTATTTATATTTTCGGAGCAAACTTTGCGATTTTTTCCATCGAGGGAATTTCATATGATTACTAAAATTCACACTATTCAAAAATAACATTTATTTTTATTAGGTACATCAAACTTGAAGTTTATAAGGGTAGTTTTTAATACGGATATAGATATTATGAATATGGAGACTTGATAAAAACATTATTAAATTAAACATAATAACGATCAATAATACAATATAGTAAATTTAATGTCAGCTATATTATTTTATCCATGGAAGTTCATTTCAAGAATAATGTTGATATTATAAAGAAAATAACATGTATTTTAAATTCAATTTAAATTGACTTCCTGAAGATTTTCATTCAACGGTGGAACCGAAAAGTGGAAATGTGAGCGTAAAAATAAATAAGGCGTTAAACCAAGCAATCAAAATTTATGAGATATTTTCCTCCGAGGCCGGTGACAAATGACCAGGTATTAAGTTGGCCGGGAAACCTGCAATGCGTTTGAACATTTTTCAGGGCAATTTTTGTTATTGTTTTCCTGTCGTTAACCTAAAACAAGGGTAAGAAATTAGGAGTGGGAAGTCAAGTGTCAAGGGCGAATTTTAACACTCTTCATTTATCGACAATTCTATTATTTCTGCATCACATACATGGCAATTTTGTTAAATGGTTGGATTCGTATATTTAATAGAAGTTAATTTGTGATTCTTGATTTTTTTACCTCATCTTCTATTTATACCTGTTACATCAGGGGTACCCCAAGGGTCCCATATGAGACCGCTTTTATTTATAATATTTATTCCTTACCCTTTTGCTTCCCCGTAATTTTTGGATGGCAAGAAAATAATTTATTTTGTTATTCTGTGTTCAAAATAACCATATGCTGTTATTATTGAACGCACATCGATAAACAAAACAATATAAATAATTGATCCTGCATAGTTTGCAAGCGTCACATTCGCTTTATATATAACACGACAAAAAATCCATCTACATATAATAATGTTTTAAGCTAGTAATAATTCTTAAATATGTCGTAAAACAACTTGATCTTGTACTTTCCAAGAGTTACTTTGCAACCAAACATTATTTACGTGAGCTATTTCAGCTATCGGGAGGTTGAAGGAACCAAAGCGCACATCAGATACTAAGTTCGGTGAGCGTATGTTCAGCGTGTCAGGTCCTAAAACCTGAAATAAACTGCCATACGGTTTAAGATTGATTAAAGACTCGACAGAATTCAGAGCGAAGCTTAATATTCAATATTATAAAAATATCAATATTATAAAAACATCAATACTTTTAGAAATATCAACATTATAAAAACATTAATATTACAAAAATATAACTATAACGTAAATATTAGAAATATCAAAGCATCTGTAAGTATTAAATAAATTAAGAAATAAAAACTTAAAAAAAATATACATATATACATAAAACAGCAGTACAGATTGGTTACAATGAGGATAGACTTAAATATAATAGTAACATCGTAACAGTAAATACACCAGATATCTAGGAGCTATACAACCAATGAGACCGTCATATTTGTTACCATCAATACACAAGGTTACTTTCCAAAAGCCAACACTTTAACATCAGTGAGAATTTCATCATAGGACAATTATTTTCAAATTCGTACGGCAATTTGTTAAATATAAATGGTACAATGTATTCAAAGGTTCGTTGACCATATTTATTTTGAAATATTGGCACTATCATTCCTATATTTTGTGTGAAACGTGTATTGTGTACATGATCCACCACTGCCTTATACGGACTTTCAGATATATGTTGCAGTAGAATTTTATGCCACAAAATACCACGAACAGGTAATACATTAATTGATTTGTACATGATATCAATGTCTCGCCTTTGGTAAAAAACTGTTTTACTTACTAACAATTTTACCATGGCGTTTTGAATCAGCTGTAAATTTTTTATGTTGGTCTTACAGGAGTGTCCCCAAGAAGTTATACCATACCTTATAGTCGATTCTGCTAGAGACAAATAAATTAGTTTCATAGTTTTTATAGGCATATAA
>JAHDVE020003316.1:0-19052 GCA_022606495.2 Halesus radiatus | reverse complement strand
TGGAACGTAATTTAATGGTTTATTAATGTCTTACATAATCAAGGAAGGTATAGCCAATATTAATTTTAAATTTGAAATGTAAAAAGATAAATAGGTGTTTGAAAAAAAAATGTGAAGACTAACTACTACTTAACGGTGACAGGATAAAGGTCAATTCATATTTACCAGCACCATGCGGTGCAGAACAGTACAGTACAGGCACGACGCAGACGCGAGTATTCACATTACACCGTGCAGCACAGCACAGCCACAGCACAGACCCGAGTACAGCTGTCAACTGAACTCTCGTCCGCCACAACATGTTTGAGGATTTTATAATCCTATTCCCATATTTATTAATATTATATAACATACATTCCCATACCAATTCAGCCAATTTTTCGTTGTCCATCTTCTTGGTTTTTGCAATATCTACGTCTATTGATGCCAAGTGACGGAGACGCTAAGATGGCGGCGCTAATAATAATGATAATTGGATGATTTGTATTTCGCCGTTTTTGTGAAAAATATTACTTCATATTCTCTATCTATCTATCTCTATCTCTATCTCTATCTCTATCTCTATCTCTATCTCTATCTCTATCTCTATCTCTATCTCTATCTCTATCTCTATCTCTATCTCTATCTCTATCTCTATCTCTATCTCTATCTCTATCTCTATCTCTATCACTATCTCTATCTCTATCTCTATCTAAATTATGTACAAACATGTACAGAAAAACATACATACCTGGCAGGTTGCTTCAAATGAACACAGTTTTATTAGAAATTTTAAGCTTAGAGAAGATATGATTTCAACATTTGCTATGTTATCCTCCTGTTCTATTGATATAACATTTATTAGGTTGGCGACAAAAGAAGAGTTGGTATTTATTTGAAATATTTATGATGTTACTGTTCATTTTTAGAATTGAAGAATATTTATAATATGACCTTAAAAGATTACATTCAAAACGGTGATGAGCGCAAACTATCAATTGTAATTCGCCTATATTTATATATACCTAACAGTCATGTGAAAAATGATTTACGAATTTATTGTTTTACATTTTTTTCAAGTGGTTCTACAAAATTTTTATATTGAGAAATGTTTAACAAAAAAAAATCTAGCCTTAAATCAAAATTTTCAATTTCTTCAACGCAAATTCCTACGTTATTAAATACGTCGGCATGGCAACCTGGAGGCTGGAGGTTGATCTCCGTGTGTTGTCACTGGCCCTAGCTCAAACATCTTGTTTCCTGACACCCGGGTGATGGATGACTGGTCTCGGAGAGCAATCCTTCCTTTGCCTCGCCCTACCTCTCACCTCACCCATTCATCCTCTTTTTCATGCGGTCCTGGTAGATGTAAAAAAATATTACCTCATTAGCATCCAGGCTAATTAATTCTGTGTGATCCGATTATGTTTTTTATTCATACAATATTACGTTGTTTTTGGTTTTGTTTGATGTTATCCGTCATTCCTTCGAGCTCTTTAGGAAAAAATTAATGAAGATTTACATTAAAATATTCAACATATGATTTCTATTTGAATTTGCAAAGATTTTTATTTATTTTTTAATTATTAATTATTTTTATTGAGATTTAAAAACCTCATCGTAATATTCAATCATTGAAGAAAATAATATTAACATAGCCTAAATGAGAGATGAAACCGGACAAAAGGACAGAAACTAAAAATATTTCAGTCGCATCTGGGACTCGAACCCAGGTCCTCTGCCTAACCTATTGTCTCATTAGCTAAGTCGGTTGAGCGTTGCCCCGGATAGGCAGAGTGTTATATGTTAATATATGTGCATATGTTAATATTATTTTCTTCAATGATTAAATATTACGATGAGGTTTTTAAATCTCAATAAAAATATTTAATAATTAAAAATCGAATTCTTTAGACTTTTATAAAAAGTCAATAGATGTCTCATATAAATAAAAAGTCGGATGTAAATCCGAGACACTATTTAAGTTTGCAATTGAGTTCGGGTAGAACCTTGTAAACATCATAAAAATAGCTGCCAATAATATGAGATTAAAAATGGAAGATAATATTCACTGAAATATTTTTAGTTTCTGTCCTTTTGTCCGGTTTCATGTTAATATTATTTTCTTTAATGATTAAATTTTTATTTATGTTTATTGATGTTGCAATGGAGACTGCACAGTCGAGATGCACGCAAAATTGCTTAATTTACGAATCATTCGTGTGCTCTACCAGTTCTGCTTTGGAATGAATTGCCAGCACAAATTTGTGTCTCTTCTCTTCTTTTCTTAATTACCAAATTTGACATTTTTGGTGCAAGTCTAAATGATTTTTGTCAGTCTTTACGAACATAAAATTCTTTGCAGTGAGTATTTTAAGAAAATTTCAAAAAATTTAAGAATATTAAGAATTCTAAGAATTTCAAGAATTTTAGGAATTCAAAGAATTTTGATGAATTTAAGAATTTGAAAAATTCTTATAATTTCATCATTTAAAATAATATCATCGACTCCACCAAAACTTTGTTCAGGTTTTGACTTGAATATTCTCTCCAATACATATATTTGTCATTGCTTCATTAATATATTACTAGCGTTTTGCCCGTTGCACTCAACGGAGTTGAGTAAATTTTATTATTACTCCTAAATGTAAATTCATAAATTTATTCAATTTTGGAATAACTTATTGAAGCTCCGAGGAACTAGCGTCATTGATCCCTTCGGCACCGGTGCATAGTCGGGAAACACGCCAAACGCGCGCCCAACATTTATACACGGTTGACATTTGTCACATGAGAATGGGTCGCTTCTACGACTCGTTCTTGTGTTCAACAGCTCGGCTGTGGAATGATCTGCCGGCCTCTGTGTTTCCTCCATCCTATAACATGGGTCTCTTCAAGACCCAAGTTCACTCCTTCCTATCCTCTAAAAGATCCTCCACACAGCATCCCCAAAGATGATATAGGCCTTGAGGGAAATTATTTCCTCCTTGGTCTCCTGTGTGGAGTTACTGTAAAAAAAAAAAAAATTATAAATCTCATTTTAATTATTGAAGATAATATTAACAACTCTCAAAATGAAACATGAAGCTTCGAGTTCCAGTTGCTATCGTTATCTTTTGTTTCATTGCAGGAGTTGTTAACATTATCTTATTAATTTAGTGCTTACAATAATTAATCATAAACACTAGAATTTATCTTTCTTTATTAGTCCCTTATTTTAAATTATGTGTTGTTAGGTAGACAGCGTAAAGAATTTTTAATCATTGAAGAAGATAATATTAACAAAACAAAAAATAGAGGATGATATTGACAAAGTCTTGAATTTGAAATATGATATCGATGAAGAACTGTTATCATTAGCTAAGTTGGTAAAGCAGTTGTCCCGGAAAGACAGAGGTCCTGGGTTCGAGTTCCAGATGCGACTGATATCTTTTTATTTTCTGTTGTTGTTTTCGGTTTTATATTTTATTTAGGTTATGTTAATATTATCTTCTTCGATGATTAAATATTACAATGAGGTTTTTAAACTTCAATCAAATAATTAAAAATATTAAAGATTTTTTAAAAATATTTTTTGTTCTTGGGTACCTTCATACTTTGATATAATAAACATAGAGGTACGTACTTGATTGCGTTCTATCAACTCACGTGTGATCTACATTATTCGTTGGTACATATGTACATCAAAGCCACCGATATCCCAAAATTAATTTTAATGTAAGGAAACGTTATAAAATATATATTTTTTAAATAAGAGAAATTAATTATTTTTTTTAGTATCTCAAAGAAATTAAAAGTCTAATTTGATTTCGTTTCCCGGCCTCCAGATTTGGGTGTTTTTGGCTTAAAGTATTCCGCGTAGTGTTTGAAAAGTATGAAAAAGGCTATAAAATTCGAACAATTTGAAAAACAAATCATCTGAGGTTTCACAAATGCGGTTCAAGCAGAATCGACCCTACTGTAAAGCAAAATGTGAGAGAACGTGAGTCAAAATTGAGCGATTTGAAAAATAACTCCGCTTATGGAGTTAGAGTATTTATATATTCGTTTTCATTTTTCTAGTTTTGTGTAATATGTTTTGTATAATTGGACATATAAAATTAGTATATAAATAAATAAATACCTACATAAAGTCAGTTGATATCAAAAACCACCAAGAAACGGCGGAGAACGTATGTATTTATTAGAATATTCTTTGAGCCAGTGTATGTATATTATGTAATTCTTATATCGTGCATGTAGTGTGAATACATTCAGAGACGAATCGAAGAGAAGCCGACCTGAATTCCTTCATCATCATTTAAACATTACGATGTTTTAGAATGAAACCACATTGTACAACTAATGTTATTGTGCCCACATCGCTTCTCTACTCTATGAAGTGCCAAATTAGTGGAATAAAATCGGTTCTCTTTGAAGTAAAATGTTGCGGAGTATTGATGTTTCGCCGCCGTGAGTGTAGGAGGTACCAGTAGAGGTAGGAGGGGTAGTGTATGGACCACAGAGATCAGTGGAGATGTAGTGATGAATGGGAGATTGATTCGGGTTAGCGAACTCACTGTGCACCGAGAAATGTGGCCGGGAAGAAATGTAATACTATATTGGAAACTTTAAAGATGACGAAAAAACTTGTTTCGGGAGCAGGGTAATTTTTCATTACTCAAACTACAATAATTGTTCTACTGGTATTTCAATCGAAGATTTGTCACATTTGGGTCGTTTCTACGGCTCGTTCTTGACTTCGACAGCCCGGCTGTGGAACGATTTCCAAACCTCTGTGTTTTCTCCCTTCTACAACATGGGTCTCTTCCACATCCACATGGCATACTCAAAGATGACATAGGCCCTAAGGGAAATTAGTTTCCTCAGGGACTCTGTGTGGAGTTAATGTAAAAAAAAGTAATGTCGAATTTAAAAAAAATTAATCATCTCGCATGCAAAAGCTGAATTAATAAGTATGTTCCTTGCTTATCGTCATTATTTGCTGTAGAATGTTGTCTCTTTAACTATGTTGACAATTTATCGAACATAAAAAAAATCAGCTTTTATTAAAACACTTTAATTCTGATTCTGGTGGATTGCGTTTTTTTACGTACAAAAAGTTCTAATGGAATATTAATGTTTTCGGAAACAAAGCACTTAACACATTCTGAAACTCTGGAATTTTTAAAGAATGGGAACAACATTCAAGGAGAGCAACTATTATTTATTTATTTATTTGTAAGAAACAACAAATATATATATATAAAGGAAGTTTACCAAAAGGTAAGCCAACAAAGTTGGTTGTGCTAGCAGTGGTAAAATACAGATATTTTATTTATGAACCTAACAAGATAAAGAAAACAAAATAAAAAGGAAGGGGGAGAATAAGAGGAAGATAGGATCGGGACAAAATATACTCTCAATACATTTTATACTCGTGCATCAATTTGTGGTCGTAAATATTACTTCAGTTCGATATTTTGAAAGGGTATTATGTATGAATGTACCTAGTAGGTTTTACCATAATCAACATACAAGTAAATATGTCGTTTTATTGCTAAAATAACTCCAAGGGAATTGGAAGTCGGCACGCGCCGGTGCCAAGAAATCCTTCGGGCCGCGGCGTGGCTGGCGATGCGTTCCGTTCATTCGCGGTCGGAAGGATTCGGTCGACGTCGACAACCGCTTCACCCCTCTTTGTACTTCATGCGCGGGAACAACTATTTAGAGTGATTTTGTAAGAAACGTTGACTTTATTTATGTACCTCTATGATCGCAAGTGACATCAGTACTTAAGTCGCGTCTATCTATCATCACGGCCATACGATTTATAGGAATGCACATAATTTGTTAGCATTTTGTGAATATGTTATTATCGAGAGTATTAATTACATACGATAGTTTATTTTTGATCTATCAGCATCTAACTAAACTCAAGGGCCTTCTTTACTATGGCTTCCCTCTCCTGTATCTATTTCTTCTCACTTCTTCCCAAACTACGCACGTAGCTATACAATATCTTCCCCTTCTATAGAATTGATAACTATTTAAACAGGGAGATCAAAAAAAATTCCATTTAAAAATAAAATAAAACCATCATTTTTTTAACCTGTTTTTTAAAAAAACATTCCTAAGCTTCGAATAACTAACTAACTAACTAACTAACTAACCATCACGCCGTTTCCCCGCAGGGGTAGGCAGAGAGGACGGACCGCCAAAAAACTCGATCTTGGCATACACTTCTTGCTTCATTCACATTCATACATCGGCTCATACATTCTCTTCTATTATTCCGACGTCTGACATGGCCCGACTCAAGTATTTGATTCACTTGATCGTGCCATGTCTTCCTCGGACGTCCCCGGCTTCTTCTTCCATTCACATGCGCGTCATACATTCTTCTTACACTCCTTTCTTCGTTCATTCGATCCACATGCCCAAACCATCTAAGCGTCCCTTTCTTAATCTTACTCATTACGCTTACATCAGCCTTGCATTCTTTCGAATAACTTATCAATATTGAATTCCTCATACTATCACAAGTATAATCGAAAATGTTGCTTGTGCAATTATGAAGAATGTAACTACCAGAGGATTGAAGATTGAACCCGCGATGTCTCGGTGAGAACCAGGCAGACGTTTCGGACCACTCGACAGCCGGGGAATGTTTTTTGTTTTTGATTTTAAGGGTAAACGAAACGTAATACGCACTCACCAATGAAAGAAGAAAAAACACTTTTCGCACTTGATGCTTTTAAATATTAAAATGAATTGTTTGTTGGCGGGTGTATGGAATATGAAATTGACTAAGTTGCTATTGTAAATTAAAAGTTTAAGTCCTCCGAGAAATGTATAAAAGAACAATATGTTATTATAAAACTAATTTACATTATTTATAAGTTTCTTTAAGAACTTGAGCCATGAAATAACATTTTTTTGCATTTCATATTTCGTTTGTAAACCCGCCAACAAACAATTCAACTCTATATTTAAACCTAAACATTACATGTGTGGGAAAAAAGTTTTTTTTTCTGTCCGCGCGTATCCCGTTTCGTTTACCTAAGGGCTTACGCTATTGGATTAATGATATTTTCTCTTTTTGATATTGATTGTTTTCTCGTTTTGATTTTGATCTTTTTGATATTTATTAATGAAATTTTAAAATAATAAAAGAGTGTTAGGTATGGTCGATAATTATTTTATCTGAAATAAGCAATTCTTTCAGGAATGAGACATCCATCTAGAATTTCACCATCAGCTATCAAGCTTCTCCTTCTTCTGATGACCTCTCTGATCGGAGGCAAATTACCCTCACGCAAAATACAATTAAACAACTGAGGGAAAGCACTGGCACCAGTCCCATAAGTTTTAAAACCATGAGGTTCTGTTCTTCCTCGATCACATCTGCATATTAAACTTTCCCTGGATTGTCATTTAGGTAATATTGTAGGTGTTTGTTTCCCCTGATTTTAAACCCAAGATATTAAGGTCTATTAGAAGGTCCTTAGACATGACCTTTTGCAGTCTTTTCCACGTTTTCCATAATTCTTTTAAATTATAAAACTTTCAGTGAAACTGTGTTATTTATCTCTAATAGCAAAGAATTTTTCGCCTTGCTAATAATTTTATTTATTGATTATTATTTACGTATTACAATTTTTTTTGTTATTTATTTACTATTATTTACTTATTAATATTTACTTATTTTTATGAATGTATTATTATTTACTTATTACTATTTACTGATTATAATTTACTTATCATTATTTACCTATTATTATTTACTCACTACTTCTTGTTCACAAAAATATGGTCACCCTATTATTGTGGCTAATTGGAGCACGGATACTTTATGATAGTTATTTGGGTAACAATGAAATTATTATTGTTGTAATCTATAAATGTACGGCCCAACTTAAAGATTTATTTTTATTAATTATTTACTTTTTTATTAATTTTATTTATTCAGATATACACATCACGTTTTATTGCAAATGATATATTAAAATTTACATTGTTAAATTACATATTACGTATGTCCATAGAAATATCTTATTAATTTTTTCTGAGGTGAGAATCCTTTTTAACTGATAAATGTATGTGTGACTAATAATAATAAAAATAAAAAATGTGTGAGGAGAGATGGTGTGGAGAAGTGCAGAGAAGCTATGAAATGAATTTTACTTTGAATAATGAAAGACTTCCCTTTCACGTATCACCTTTACTACAGTAACATTAATTTAGTTTCAACCACTCTGTAGCACTACGTTTATACACCCCTATAAATAAATCATCGCCGGTTAAGTCGGTAGTTCACCGTTTAATAAAAGTGTGCGTGAAAATTCGGGAGGACACCCGGTATCGAGTTTCATCACAGTTTACTGACATAAAGAAAGGAGCCCATTTTGGGACACACGATACCCGAAGATTCAAGAGGTTATCATCAGAAACCATATTGCTTGGTGATATAGGCATACCGCTGAAAGCTCCGTTGTAGACTCTCCCTTTTTCTTAAAAAAGTCTTATGTAAAAAATACAGATGTTACGGTAGAACTCTCGGCGGTAGGACCATACACGACGCGTTGTTTTATCGCCGTGTTATATTCCATAAAACAGGTTTGTTTTTTCAGCAACACCGTTCGCCTATAGGTATTATAATATTATTATATCGATGTAAAAAGACAACATTTTTGTATGACATGGGTAGAATTCTGAGAAATGATTTTTATATGTTTTGATGGCAGAGTGGAAACATACTGGTTGAGGATCGAATGGTTTCGAGGTTCAAATCGAGGGAAAGACAAACCGTGAGCAGCAAGGAGCAATCGTTAAAGTTTTGTCAAATCATTTGGTTTAGGGTGATTTTTATGATACGTTTAACATACTTTTAATAATAATAATAAATGGATTATTTCTATAGCGCCGTTTTCAAGGGCGCTTTACAACATAATTTATCTAACCTATACCTTATCACTTAGACTTAAATATAATAATTTACATATTAGATTAATTACTAATGGCTTACAGCTAAGGTGCCCAGTTTTGGAGACAACATCACCATGTTCTGACTTAAAACGAGTTCAAAACAATGTAATTTATTTATTTATTAATTATTATCGCCCTCGTGGGTTTTTACATATTTTAATATTCTACATAATGTTGTGTACACAAAGAAAAAATAAGGTTTTACGTTAACATGATACAAAGAGATTCTAGTCGTTGGAGGAATAATACTTCTAGCCACTGGTTTACTTTTAACCGCTCGTTGCCAAACGTTACGCTTCAACCAATTCGGTAAGTTTCCGCTGGCCATCATTGTTTTTCGACCAATGAGACAAGCGCACGGGAAGCGATCAGCCGCCATCATTTCTAATCCAGACACAGAACCATCAGCTGCGTGTGTGCCTTAGGCACGTAGCCGCTCGCCATTACATCGGCATCTTGTAAACGCCTAGTCTTTGCTTAACTCTAATTGATAAAATCAGTGTTGGAGTGCATTACCTACCTGTGAGCCAGCGGAAGCTGTCCGCGTAGGACCCGGGCATGCCGTCGGCGTCACCCGATTGCCATTTACTCACATAAGCTGCTACTATATTTCACCCTCTTATTATGTGCTGTTACAAGCTATGCATTTTTGAATAACATGTCCGGTTGGAGAACCATTAGAGAGAGATTTGTCAGGAATCAGATAAGATACTTCCCTTTGTTGTGAAACCCGCACGTAATTTACCTGACTATGTGTTGTTTTAAATATACCCTGAATAGAAAGTATACATCTCTTATTGAGTAGCTAGTTACCTATCCCGACTATAAGGCTGCGGCTGACCTATTGACTTTGAGATGAGAGACACAATGTTTTACCAGCTGAGCTAACCACGGTGGAACCTGAGATCAGTCCTGCTTCTGGCCTCGAGGTGAGTTTATACTTCCTTCTTTTCACCAGCACTCTTCTTCCCCTTTTCCCCCTTGTAACACTGTACACCCTCGCGTGGGGCTTTTCATCCTATCGTAACACTGGCGGCCAACTTGGGGCCCCATCCTCTCCTCCTTCCTTACACTGCCTAGTCCTTCTCCCCCTCTTTCCCACCATTTTTTCACCATTTGTTTGTTTGTCCTCGATTTTCTCAAAAATTACTTGACCGGTTTCGCTGAAAATAGCACAGTTTGTTTTTATTAGTTTCAGGAAGGTTTGGAGAGTAGTTTGAATGAAATCCAATATGTAAAACTGTTGCTTTAACGTTTTAAAATTAGTATGAAAAACATTGAACCCGCCATGTTGTATTGAAGTTTAGCCCATAAATATACGACTTTGGTTAGACACAGATTACATATTCAAAAGAAGAAGGTTTGTTTGGGTAGATTATTTTCAAAATGGAAAACACGTGTAGGTATCTACTTAAAAAAGTTATTATTTAGATATATATACTTTGAAAAAATAAATGTTTGGAATGAAATAAAATTCTTAAATGAATGTTTCTTTGTTTAGAGATAGTAATAGTTGTCACAAGGCATTACTTTCGTTATCAAATCTATTAAGGTACCCAAACGACAAGCAAGGATTTACATCATCATAATTACTTTCGTTATCAAATCTATTAAGGTACCCAAACGACAAGCAAGGATTTACATCATCATAACTTTATTAAAAAAAAATCCTGAGCAAGGCCGGGTACCCATCAGCTAGTTCTTGTATAAAATAGTTAACAATAATATCCAAAGCCCGGATATGCTAAATAAGATTCAGTTTAATTTTCCTGCGTAATTCACGAGCTGTTGTGTTCTGTTCAAAGTGGGTAAATGCAAAACAAATTGTAAGCAATGTTCTTGCTTGAATAGACCATGTAATAATTACAAAAATGCGATATCAAATATGGACATATTCGTGCGAGCTGAATAAGTAGAAGAGCTCCATAAAAAATGCTTCTATGGGTTGTTATGAGTGATGTTTTCTTGTTGTATATTAATTCGTTACGAATTCAATTTGTTTTACGTCTAATAATTATGTATCGTCGGTCCAATTCCAAACTCACGAATCTGCAAAATAATAATTTCGGGCTACTAATGTTTGAGGTACTTAAACTCTAATCAAAAAATTATTTATATTTATTTCCATCATATCTATGGATTTTATGGGTAGTAACGTATATGAATTTGGTTTATTAACAATATTCATCGATTTTTTATGTAAGTTTAGAGACTTCAAACCCCAATATCTCGAGGGGACGTTTTTGCAGATTCGCAACATTGGCTTTGGATCGACGATATATACTTATATGACATTATCCTGTGTGGACATATTTAATTACAACTAGAATAGGAACTCCGTAAAACAAATGTTTTTTTCTTAAACTTTCCAGGAGTGAATTTTTTAAAATTTGTTATAAATTGATTTATTTGGTTATATTTTTTGATTTTATTTTTATTTTTATACCTTGTTTTATTAGGTAAAGTCACAAGGAGGAAATTCATTACTGGTTTTATTTTTGGCATACTTCTCAACAAATGTATAAAATACAGGGTGGCGCAAAACTACCGTTATAGTTTGGAATAAAATGGCGTAATCGAGCCGTTGTTGGTAGTCTATCGGCTTCAATTCTTGCACAAGCTGAACCTTATACGGGAACATGTGCAATGTGGCCAAAATCCTCTGAACGGACCTCCGCGATAGCCCCAGTTGTGCCGAACGTCTTCTTGTTGATGTTTCTGGACTGTCCTGCACACTATCCACAACACGTTGGATATTTTCTTCCGTGTGGACCGTACGTGGTCTTCCGGTACATGAAGGTGTCTTACTGTACCATGTTGTCGAAAATTTGCAACCAGGCGGTTTATTGTTGGTGCTGAAGGTCCAGTACGCACATTAAAAAACGACGATAAGCACGCTGCGTCAAAACAATTGACCGTTGATTTTCAAAATAAAATTCAACAATTGTTGATCGCTGTTATGTTGTGTACTGTTCCATTTTCCAAATTCCCCAAGTTTTCTTCACAAAATTCTGAAATAAAAATAAAAAATATAAATAAATTTATAAAGTTATCAAATATTCAAACTATAACGGTAGTTTTATAACATGGTAGGTATAAACTGTCGATTTTCCGAAAAATAAATAGAAAAACGTTTAATCGAGGTGAACTGGTAATTGGAAAACCGAGTTGTTTATTTGAAAACAATTGGGACCTATTGGGCAATCGAAATACCTACAACGATTTCCAAAAATAATTAATTAAATCGTTATATAAATTGAAAATACACTTTGTATATACCACTTTACTTAAAATATATAAATATTTCTACATGTTTCGATAGCAATGCTATCATCTACAGGAATAAATGAATACTAAAAAATAATTTCAAGTATAGAAAAATGATAAAAAATTTAAAATAATAATTTAAGAATGTACAAAATATGAGCATACACAAAAATGAATTAAAGTAGGTAAGTAACAGATTAAAAATGTTAATGACAAAATAATTATAAAACATTGAATAATATATTTAAATTAGAAATATAAATAAAAATTATCATTATTAATATTAATTTGAAAATAAATTTAAGAGATAGCTATTTAAAAAAAATATTTGATTATTTATTAAATTTAATTCGCTATTAACACTTTTTCTTATTTCTAAAATTTCAAATTGATCTAATTGTAAACCAGTTGTATTTGTATGTAAAACTTTTAAACCTTTATTTATGTCAAACGAATGATCGGTTTCTAAAATATGATTTTGCAAATTCAGAATAGTTGTTATTATTTAAACATCTTAGGTGTTCCTTAACCCTAATACTGAAATTTCTACAAGTCTTTCCGATGTAAAAATAGTAAATGTAATAATAAATTGGTATATACAAAGTGTATTTTCAATTTATATAATTAATAATGATGCCACAAAGTTACCAAGCATTTGAAGAAATTATAATTAAATCGTTTATTAAAATGTTTATAATTCTATTAAATAAATAATCGATTCGCCTAGAGAAAAACGACTAACGTTCATAAATCGAATTCAAATAATGTACCTATTTGTATTTTAATTCGTCTGATTTGAATGTTGTTCCCCTGCTTAATATGAAAATGATAATTCTTACAATATAAAATGCATTTTAATCCGCTTTAATCAAACATATTATTAGTTATATTATTCAGTTTACAAAATAAGAATTTGAAATACTCTATGAGTAACCAAATAAACCAGATACAATCGGAGTCCAATTTCAATGGTATCACGTTGTAAAAAATGATTCCAGGAGCGAGCGCTAAAACTGCCAATGTTCATAATTTGAGATACTTCATAATTTTGTGAAAAATATCGTAATTTTGATCACAGTTATCATATGTTTATATATTTTATTTACATTTTTAAACCAGCGGGACTGGGAGGATAGTGCAAACCAAATATACCATATTACATGAGATATATAAAAATATTAATAAAGAAATCAATATAATAAAGAAAAGTAAAATAAAAATGTTTAAATATGTAAAAAAAAATGAGAAAAAAATTAATAAAAATAATAACAAAATGTTAATTACATAAAAATAAAACAAATAAAATGAATAGCATAGAATTAATTAATTAATTTATTTTCGGAGATCGTTTTTCAGCTATATTCTTCTCTATTGATTAGTGTCATGCTTAAACACATATTGGACATTTGTTCCGATATGTAAATATGTAGGCCCTAATATTATCAAAATATGACGAAAATATACAGAATATACGAGAATACATAATATAGATTCTGTGATATCTGATTATGTTAAAATTCTATATTTCAAGGTGGAAAGTCTCGATGCCAGTTGAAGATTCTGATATTGTTGAGCATATCAATATGATTTCCCGTATATTTAGAAAAAATGAACTGCTCTTTTCCAATCAACATTCAACAAATTATGGATACTATTCACCCATTGTCCAGAATGTGTAGACTGGTCGACTCAAGTCAAAATCCTATTTTTTTGGTGTAAGTCAAAATGATTTTTTTCTGTCATTTAGCAAGTAAAGAAATATTATAATTCTTATGACTAACCGGGTTTTGACTTGGACTTGTCATTTTTGTTTTTTTTTTTATGTTTATTTTGTCTTTTATCTTTGCTTAATTCATATACTTAATACGTATAATTACATTATTATTCTGAATTTGTTTTAGTTAAAAATTGTAAAAATTGTGTGTTACAGCAGCAATAACCCACAAATAGCGAGCTCTGCCGTCATGCAATTTGCATATCTTTTCCATCTGGTCTATTTTCATCATAGTCCAGACTGCGTTAACGTGTTACTGAGGTTAAAAAAACTCAGATTTAAATGAAAAAACACTTTAGTTGAATCCAAATTTATTTTTGTGTTGTTGACTTCTTCCGATAACAAAAATAAAAGTGGAATCAAATAAAGTGTTTTTTTTTCATTTAATTCATCGTGTCAATCCAGAAAGTGTTTGCTTATCGTGAAAATTTAAAATATTCCATTTAACTGATAACAACGTGTTTTTTGATTTTTTTCAAGTGCCCAAATTATTAAAAAGCTTCGGTACTGAAATTATTGTTATTATCTGTTCTCAGATTATTTTTATTTTTTGGATAATGGACTTTACGTATTCCTGAAAGAACCGCTCCGATCCTAATGCTGGTTTTAGAAGGATGCGGCATCAGATGTTTAAGGGTTTCACGTTTCATACGACCCCAAGTTGGCTCCTGTCAGCAGCTATTAAATACAAATGTGCAATTGTTTATGTTTTCTTAAATATCTCCTTCAACATAAAAAAATGAGAAAAGGGTTTGATATTTTATTCAATGCCTCTTTTTAATATTGAAATCGGATTTTTGGGGTTTTATTTACCAACTAGTTGAAGTTCCCGGCGTTGCCCGGGGTTATGCATGATTTTTAGTAAAGTTTTGAGGTTGTGATATGTTACTCCTACTCTTAGCCATTTTTTTACAGTAACTCCACACAAGAAACCCTGAGTGAAATAATTTCCCTCAAGGCCTATATCATCTTTGGGATTGCTGTGTGGTTTGGGTCTTTTAAAGGAAAGGAAACAGTGAACCTGTTGTAGGAGGGAGGAAACACAGAGGCCGGCAGGTCATTCCACAGCCGAGCTATTGAACACAATGAAGAGTCGTAGAAGTGACTCATTCTCATAAATAAATATGACGAATCGGTCAGTGGCTGAGTCGGCATCGTGTCTGGGTCTTATCTAGGCATCGTGAGCTCAATTCCTCGGCTGGCTAAGCCCTCCACCACGACACAAGCAATATCTTCCGCATACTGTGATGGTATTAAGAGATTTTCGCATATTGTTATTTGTAACCAGGGCATATTTGCCTTTCTTTTAAAAAAAAGATGTCGAGCGCATTTGGCGTGTTTCCCAACCGTGCACTGGTGCTGAAGGGATGAATGACACTAGTTCCTCAGAGCATCTTCCATTAAAATGCCGGTAGAGCAAGGATAGCATTCCCACCTGACGTCTCCCTACCAGTACCCGGTATGTAAAATTTTGTCAAGCTCGGAATAAAACTGTAGATTTGAATAAAAACAAACACATCCAGCCACTCAAAGACACTCTTCTTTATCAGAAGAAGAAGATAGATAGATCCTCTTTATACTCGTAAAACTATAGCATCCCCAATTAGGATATGTTGTGAGGCTGACGGTAATGGGAAGGGGATGGAGATGGGAATAGAAAGGTGGGGAAGTTCCTGGCTATGCAGATCTAGTATTACTAAGCTCAGCTAAAGTCATTTCAAGCAACGTTTCGATTCTGAATGGTGGCCTTTCACCAGGACGATACTGAAAGTATCTACCACTCTGGAACATGCGGCAAAAATACTATATACTAGGTTTTGCCTATTGCAGTGCTGCAATTGGTTTGTGTATTTAGAATATGTGTTGTAATGTGGATGAAGCAAGAAGTGTGTGTGTTGGAAATAATTTTTAAAACGAATATTTGGAAAAATATTTATACTCAACCTCCTACACCTACTCCAACTCCTACTCCAACTCCTACTCCAACTCCTACTCCAACTCCTACTCCAACTCCAACTCCTACTCCAACTCCTACTCCAACTCCTACTCCAACTCCTACTCCAACTCCTACTCCTACTCCAACTCCTATTCCAACTCCTACTCCAACTCCTACTCCAACTCCTACTCCAACTCCTACTCCAACTCCTACTCCAACTCCTACTCCAACTCCTACTCCAACTCCTACCCTACATCTACCCAACTCCTACCCTACATCTACCCAACTCCTACCCTACATCTACCCAACTCCTACCCTACGACTACCACTATTAAGTATTTAAAGAAAATGAAAAGAAAAAACTTTCAATGTTAGCTTTATCTCGACAAATGGGGCCTAGGAATTTGTTGCCAAATTTTTAATTGCCCAAATCTCGTTGCATAGGTGGAGACGCTCAGTTTGATACCCATATCGGCTAAACCTACCCCTACCCCTACCCCTACCCCTGCTCTTACCCCTTTTCCTTCCCCGACCCCTACCCCACCCCTAGTGATTTTATTTTAATAAATGTGTATTGCGTAATATTTTCCCTAAAAAATATGAGCCACATCTTGCAAAATGGGGCTTTGGAGCTAACTGCTAAGTTCAAGGGGAAAGTAAAAAAACAGCGCTATATAAATTTTTAAAAAAATCATACAAAAAATTGTCGTTTTCTATCAATAAATGAATTTTTTATCGATTTTTTTTCGTTCACCGAATTATTTGTTCCTTGTATATTTCAAATTACTATTACAATATTAGTCACGTAAGTATTAATAATGGCGCCGTGTAAAATCGCTTACGCATAAAAAAAATCGTAATTCTATTTCAACAAATTCGTTTATTTAAAATATTATTAAACCTTCAAAGCATTTTTTTCATATTATTCCGATAGGCTGCTTTGAAAAATAGGGTACCTACCCGAAAATTAAATTCGAATGCTTTCGTACATTAGATTCTCGGGTAGGTACTTGTAATATTGCACTTGTCTACAAACTGAAGGAATTTTCTCGAACAAAATTATCCCATAGAAAAGTGAAATAGGCGCGAAGGAATATAATGATGATTTTTTATCAGCTTTTATAACTGTCAAAAGTTTGAACGATTATTGTGGAATTTTTCCCACGGGTTGCTATAGATATCGCGATTTCCAAAACTTCCTACGTGGTTTTTAAAAGCGATTATCTATTTAGTTAAGCTCTCCGATTCGTCTAAATAAAGGATTATGTAATTTCGTGGCCGACGGCAATAGTGGAAGAAAATTTACCGCCGAGAGATCAGGTTTCTGTCTTTGTACGTACTTTTTAAATATTCTCGTGGCCAATTATTTTTCTTTCACTGGCAACACGTAGGGTAAGAAAGATCGCCGGAAACTCGAATGAAGATCGAGCAGCGCCACCCGGCGGGTACGAAGATTGCGGTTGAAAATAGAACCGACTCGATTGGATTTGAATTTTTGCTTACTGATTTAAGGTTAGTTCTAGTTCTTACCAATAGATGGAACCCGTAATCGTTCAATATCTTCGATACAAAATTTTCAGTAGTTTCCTTTACGAATGCGAGTTTCGATCCGCGGCCAACTTCGGTTTGCTGAATTTGTTGCACGCCAAAATGAGCCTTGCGGTGTTTTAAACTCGGCGGGCGGTTAGGTCGACTTTCGCGAGACAGGACTGGAACGGACATTGAAATTTGACCGAAAACGAACCTTAAGGTGTTTCGAATGGATAGGGCGCCAAGGTCGCTTTCGGCCGGCCAGGGGTGGTCTGAAAATCGAAAAAGTTAGAGCAATACTATATATACTAGGTTTTGCCTATTGCAGAGCTGCAATTTGTTATGAATAGTTGTGTATGTGTGTTTAAATGTGCATGAAGCAAGGAGTGTGTGTGTTGAAAATAATTTTTACAACGAATATTTGGAAAAATAATTCTACTCACCCTCCAACCCCTACTCCAACTCCTACTTCAACTCCTACTCCAACTCCTACTCCAACTCCTACTCCAACTCCTACTCCAACTCCTACTCCAACTCCTACTCCAACTCCTACTCCAACTCCTACTCCAACTCCAACTCCTACTCCAACTCCTACTCCAACTCCTACTCCAACTCCTACCCCAACTCCTACCCCAACTCCTACTCCAACTCCTACTCCAACTTCTACTCCAACTCCTACTCCAACTCCTACTCCAACTCCTACTCCAACTCCTACTCCAACTCCTACCCTACATCTACCCAACTCCTACCCTACATCTACCCAACTCCTACCTTACATCTACCCAACTCCTACCCTACATCTACCCAACTCCTACCCTACGACTACCACTATTAAGTATTTAAAGAAAATGAAAAGAAAAAAACTTTCAATGTTAGCTTTATCTCGACAAATGGGGCCTAGGAATTTGTTGCCAAATTTTAATTTCCCAAATCTCGTTGCGTAGGTGGACACGCTCAGTTTGATACCCATATCGGATAAACCTACCCCTACCCCTACCCCTACCCCTGCTCTTACCCCTATTCCTTCCCCGACCCCTACCCCACCCCTAGTGATTTTATTTTAATAAATGTGTTTTGCGTAATATTTTCCCTTAAAAAATATGAGCCACATCTTGCAAAATGGGGCTTTGGAGCTAACTGCTAAGTTCAAGGGGAAAGTAAAAAAACAGCGCTATATAAATTTTTAAAAAAATCATACAAAAAAATGTCGTTTTCTATCAATAAATGAATTTTTATCGAATTTTTTCGTTCACTGAATTATTTGTTCGTTGTATATTTCAAATTAGTATTACAATATTACTCATATAAGTATTAATAATGGCACCGTGTAAAATCGCCTCGGCATTAAAAAAAAAACCGTAATTCTATTTCAACAAATTCGTTTATTTAAAATATTATTAACCTTCAAAGCATTTTTTTCATACTATTCCGTTAGTTTCCTTTAAATACTTGGGTACCTACCTACCCGGAAATAAAATTCGAATGCTTTATTAGATAAAATTCTCGCGTAGGTACTTTTGTATTTGCATACAATCTATGGAAAATTCTCTAAGAAAAATTATGCAATATGAGAGCGGGCGGGACGGAACGAAATGGCGC
>JAHDVE020003315.1:0-32540 GCA_022606495.2 Halesus radiatus | reverse complement strand
TGTTTGTTTGTTTATTTAGTTATTAATTTTTTTATTGTTTATTCACACCCATTATGGGCATTTATATGGACATTAACAAATAACATTGAAAATGTACATATGTATTATAATAGATAATATAAAAATTTATCCAGAGTCAAATAGTTTCAAATAACCTAGCCCTACTCTATGAAAAAAACCGTACTAATACATGCTTGTGCTGTGATATTGATGTGGCAAATATGTCAACAACATCGAAGTATTTGTTTCCCACAATAATGTGAATATAACCGATAATTTCTGAATGAATATCACGATTATGCCCAACACCTGTGGGAAGCATTTTAATTGATTTCATTAGCTTGTCGAGCTTGATATTAATAGTATGTCTTTTGTTGAGTTATCTGGTTATGCTAACCCTTATCGATGGTTCTTAAGGATACGGTTTGGGTGTACAGGGCACACTAAGGACTAAAGGATGAAGGCGATATTGCGTCAAGCTCCGTGGTCCTCGATAATTTTGATAATAACATTATGCAGAATATTCAATTTCAGTGCCGGTAAACTGACGTTTATCTAGAAGTATAACGTTTATTATTTATGCACTTCGTGGTTATATTTATTTTTAAACGGTCGTAATTGAGATAAGCAATACTTAAGTATGGAATGTGATTATATTATTAATTGTTTTTATGTTTAATTTGTAGAACTCCATTTAATTTATTTTTTTTCTAAATTTCTGCAAGTATTTTTAGTTTTTTTATTGTGACAGCTGTTTCGGCGTGCAAGGCCATCTTCAAACTGCGGTTAATCCACATTGGGACAACTTATTTATATGATTTTATTTACTCCCACCCAATTCTAATTTGGACGGGTTTTTAAAAATAATGATTTATTAAAAGTAAAACCGATTTATTTAGAAAAAAATTCAAATTCTCAATTCTGTGAGGTTTTCACATTTATAATGTGTTTCCCTGTATTGTAATGATAATGTTTTCATTAACGTTTTACAAAAAAAAATTGAATGGTGTGTGATGACTATCTTTACTTATTTTCATTGTGTCTTCTAGCCTGATAATCTTACTCTGCATTATGATCCAATTCATCCGATCCGATCTTCATTGTAACACTGTAGGATGTAAGCCATTCTCTTTTATTACTTCGTGACCCCATCTAAAATCAGCAAAGATGGCAACTGTCGCGCGCGATAGGACGATATCTTTAGTTCAAGTCTATTCACTCTCTCATCTATGCTTTGTGTGTACTCGTATTCAGTAAAGACACAGAAGAGATAAAGAATAAGAAAACGTCCCATTGTTATATGAGTCAATAACATTTATAGGCTCAATCTTTAAATAATCATTTAATCTTTATGTCTAACATTTGAGATGGCCCCCCCCTCCTACTAGGCTTTAAAGATGTGATGGCCCGTCCTTCCTTCGTTTATGATTTAATTTAGCAATAGACTACCGTTCGCGCCACCGATTTAAGATGACTCCTCTACTGCTGCCTTAAATTTTCCTAACTAATGTGATCGGAAAACTCTTTGTAGTTTTCCTTTCAATTTGAGGTTTTTCCCCTCCTTGGCCAGCGTGTAACGTCTAGCCCTATGCTAACATTCGAGTGTTTCCGATTTTCATGATTTTCACGGAAATTTTGCACTCCAATGTGGTCAATTTCCCAAGCTTTTCCGGAGTCTACGTTGTGTTCTGATTTTTGGTTCAGACTATTGGAAAAACAAGGTCTCATTTTGTGGTAACCCTATTCTTTGTAGCGTAGGCAGACTCTCGCATACCATTGACAGAATTCGCATTCCTAACATTCCTATCTTAGACTTTAATGTTCTGAACTCTCTATTATTATCCTACTATGCAATCTACGTTAATTTCCTATAGGAAGACTAGCATTTTCCTAACTTTACCCTTAAATTTTCTATTTTTCTTCTATCGTGAGTTTTAATGGGAAAACTTAGCTTCTGGGCTATACTAATTGCACTATTCCTGATCTATATAATACGACGTAGTTTCAATTTCAAATTTGGTATACATAAATGTAATGATCACAGTATTATCGCCTTTCCTCATCGTACTAAGTGTTATTCTACATGGGTTAGTTTCAATGAATTTCATGGTTAAAAGGTACAGTTTTACTTGTTTTGGTGCCATCTCCATCCTCTCCTAAATTTGGGAAAATTACATGATTAGGTTTTAGTTTACACAGCTTTTGTTATGACGAGAGATCGAATACGGTTTGTTTTGCTGCAATTCGGCTCCAGACCAACCCCTAAAGTACTCAGATGACCACGTTTCCGGTCAGTAACTCTCTTCACAGACGTACAGCCTGACCAAACGGTATACGTAACCTCTTCAATTTTCAGTTCGTGCGCTATTGGTCATCCCCTGTACCGCGACTGAAAGAGCACCTTCCTTATCCATGGGTCCGAGACCCTCCGAATTCCCGTCCTCCAGACAGTTACATTTAAAGGAGATCAAACCGGTTCCGTCCCCTCGTCAAACAACATTATATACTTGCGAATTTTTGCAAAGTCCGGGTTGAAAGGCCGTCCCCCGCATCAAGAGTTCAGAGATAACCACGCTTAAATCAGCAATTATTTCTGCCCAATCGATAGGTACAAATTATAAATATATGTAAACAATACGAGTTTTTAGAATCCACAATACTCCAGTTTTCCCAGAAAATTGTGGATCTGACATCTCCAACACAGGTCGTGAATCTGTGCCAGATATTCAGACATATTACATAAGAATATACGTAAAAGTGATAATACAATATACATGATATATTATTTTTTGGTTTGGTTGACAGGTTGGTTTAATAAGACCCTGCTATCTCATGTAGTTTAAATTTAACTGTAGATTGATTTTTGTTTGGAGAAAAGGTAGGACTCCAAAAAGCCCAAAATTTGCAAGGCCTGAACCTTGAAAACCTAAGTCGAAGATAAAATTAATTTTATAACATAACTTGGGAACGTATTGTCGACGAATGATTTTGCTTATTTTGACATTTCTAGTAATGTGGGTTTTTGGTTGTTCTGTTGAATTCATCAATATGTTCGAACGGGTGTGGAGCGCCTTTGAATTGAATCTTTCTATGAAAATGGCGCTATAAAAATATTTATGTACGCAAACTACAAATACGTGATTTCTAAAAGATGATAGTCCACCGCAAAAGATGATAGTTATTTTTCAATTAAATGTCGACGTTTGTTAAAGTACTTATTCTTCGTAAGATGTACTGAAATTCGAATATATATATACTCATACGTATCTACATACTTCGATAAAAGAGGGTGTGGTTTGGAATGTTGACCTAGTTTTAATAACAGTCGAGGATGTGTGTCATTGAGATATGCGACAGTTATTAAGTGTCAGAGACCCCCGTCAGGAAGCATAACAATTAGGATTCATTGGTTTGTTTTAGAATGATAACGATCTTTGAATTAATAAAAATCGTTTGGAATGTTGATAATATTAGTAACGTTAGTTTTCGAATTTATATGTTAGGGAAAATATATACTAATAAGATAAATAGTTTTTATAGGACATATACATAAATATAATAAATGGTTTTATATATATATATATTAAACATTGTATATAAATAAACATAAAATAAATAACGGCCATATAGATTTGATAGATACATTATACATTTCATACATATATATATATACCCATACACAAACATACATACTCTTAGTAAAGGCCAAGTCTTTAGCCGAAGTTATTTCACTACACAGTGAAATACCTATAAAAGATGTTCTGAAGTTGTTGACTATGAATTAACTCGATAAAGACAATTATACAGGTAGGTATCTACCGGAAATTTTTATAAATACTTAAATGTATTTATGAAAAAAAAGGTATTTTTGAATATTTAAAAGTCAAGTACTGGTATTGAGTGAGACAATTGAATTATCTTTAGTACTCGTTTGATTATAATTCAATGCGAAAGAAAGGTTTATACAGGTAAGTATCTAACGGAAATTATTATAAATACCTAGATGTATTTATGTAAAAATTATATTTATTAATATTTAAATTCAAGTACTGGTATTGAGTGAGACAATTGAATTATCTATAGTACTAGTTTAATTATAATTCAATGCGAAAAGAGAGGTTTATACAGGTAAGTATCTAACGGAAATTATTATAAATACCTAGATGTATTTATGTAAAATTATATTTCTGAATATTTAAATTCAAGTACTGGTATTGAGTGAGACAATTGAATTATCTTTAGTACTCGTTTAATTATAATTCAATGTGAAAAGAGAGGATTATCGTAAAATATTTAATGGAGCTAGCACAAATATTTGATTAGAACGGCTTTGATCAAGTATACAAAACATTCACTCATGATAGATAACGGTCGTATAGTATTGACCTATATATTAAACAGTAAATATAAATATATATATATATATATATATATTTACATATACACACATACAATACATGTACTTATAAGTCATTAGAAATATAATTCATATCTCCATCCTCGCCTTCCCCGGGATCCTGAAAACTTGTATATTAATTTGACTCACCTGAATTCCGACAAATTCATAATTTTCCAGACGGGTTATACACGCCAATATGAAGATTCAGAAAATATTGAACTTCCCTGCCTGGAATGTTTAATCTAAGTTAGAAATATTTACTTAATACAATCTAGTGTTTCCTAATTTCAATTCGTGATCCACCGATCTGTACTATTTCTTCAAATTTAATGCTCTCTCAATCCGGATATTATTAAACAATATTTAATTTTTGTTGTTTTATTTTCCTATTTTATTCTTTGTACTCACGTAATTCTCTTTACTAACTATTAATTAAATCCGTAAACCGAACGCTTGGTAATATTTTAGAGCTTTATTATTTTTCTTTGACGAAATTAATCCCACGCTAGGTATTAAAATGAATTATATGAAACTAAGACTCAGCTGTTTTTAAACTTTCACTAAATTATTTTAAACGCAATTATATTTAATTTTTCTTAAACTCGTAATAAATTCAGTTCAACATAAAATATGAATTAAATCATATTTCATTTAAACAATTTTAATCAATTCACAGAAGCTAATTTTAAAAATCTTTAACCAAATAACTTTATTAATTTTAGAAATTTTCAATATTTATTAAATTATTATTATTATCACATTGCTCTAACAGTTTTGAGAAAATTAGATCAACAAGAGAATTTATTTTAATACAATATTAATTCGAACACAAAACACTTTATTTACTGGGTCACTTTTTTATATCACTTCACTTAAATATAATGAATTTTAGAAGACTTCGGTTCAAACACTTTATTTATAAACACTTTCGATTATTATAATTTCACTTAAAACCACCAATTTTAATTAATTCACAGAAGTAATTTTTAGTATCAACTTAAATATAATGAATTTTTGAAACTTCAATATTTATCAAACTATTGTTGAATTTAATCAAACTATTGTTGAATCAATCCAACAACTATTTAAAAGAATTTATTTAAAACTTTATTTAATTGTAAGAAACAAATCAAATGAAACTTCCTAAGTCCAAAAACAAAACAATTACTTAAAATCGGCCAGCACGTAATTTAATTTTTTCTCGCCCGACGTATTCCGCGACTAATCTCTAACGTTATTGGATTTTCAAATGTTAGGAAACGGGTTAATGTACTTGTTAGTAAATTAATAAAAACTTACCCTACTTCTTAGTGCATATCCAAATTTTTTTGTTTAATTTCACACACAAAACCCGCAAAACAACTACCACTATCACGTATTTTTATGCATGCAAAAAACCATGCAACCTCTAGTACAGACTCCTTCCTCAAAAAAAACCACCACATTCGCTCCCGTCTTCTAAAAACCCAACTACCCTATCTGCCTATCTATAACCCGCTATATCACTCGCATTATCAAATCAAAAACAACCACCCTCCCTGACTATCTAAAACTCACTATCCCATTAGCCTATTGTTTACTATGGGTAATAACCCTTACTTTTGTAAAAACCCGATATAAATCAGAGTTTATCGAAAACTCATTATTTTTTATTACTTTTCCTTAAATAAATATTCCTATCTTCCCTGTATAACCTTAATTGTTTGTTTGCCTCTCTATCACCCGAGTTTCATGTTCATCTGGCCGCTTAAATACACAATTCTTGTCGCCTTGTTTACATTAGTCATTGACAACCTCAAAATTTTACCTAAATGTATCGAACTATATTCAAAGTAGTAGTCCATATATCTCTATATTTCTATTGAATTCCTTCAGTTTAAATTTTATAATTGATTGATACATTTCTCATCTACATTTTCATAATATCTGATGTCCCGAATCTATTCAATTAATACCCTTTATCACCTAAAATCAGCCTAGTTTCACTCCCTTGTAATTATCTACGTTCCTGAAATTAGAAAATTGTACTCCTATTTCACATTAGTCTCGCCTAAATCGCCTCTTAAGTCTGCCGAAGTTTCCATACTGTATAATTCTTGTTTCTTCCCTTTTTCATCTGTTGAAGCTATTGTTCTCTGAATTATTTTCTCTAATTCGTTGTTTTTCCGCTTAACCTTACATGACACGCCTCTCTGTCTAAATTCTAATGCAAACACACCTTTCCCCGTGCAAGATAAATCATCACTTTGTAGTTTTTATTTGTAATTAACATTTTGCGTATTATTTTTACTTCCTACTTCCATTTTCAATGGTTATTCATCTCTGCATTTCCCATTGTTTCCTTTAAAGTTCACGACCTCTTCTCGTCCTGTTCGACCGCTAGTGAAATGTTTACTTTATAGGCCGTTGATCTGAACCCTTTCGATTCACATAAATAATTAATATTTCCTTTGTCCTGTCACCACTAATTGTTGTTTATGTAAAACGCTCGTTTGATTGGTAACTTTTTCGTTGATTTCACCCAATCCTGTGATGTTTGTTTATAAGAGGGAACGCCTTCTTCTCACTGCCATCTCGTGGTTTTATGTTGCAACGAGTTTTATGAATCAAAATTATTGGATTATAATTCACTGTAATCAAACTCTCCACAAGTCGATAGATGTCGCTCCCTTAAGCTTTTCTAGCATGAAAGTTATGCATATAATAAAAAAAAATATTTTCCAGGGTTCTATTAAAAGAAAATGATGATGGTTAGACCATTACACGTGCAAGCTTTAATTAAAATAATAAAAATTAGCTGTTTAGTACAATTTGTTGCAAATGAAAATAAAATTAACTTATTTATACAGTTTTCGCATTAATAAATCAATCAGTGAGTTTGATTGTAAGAAAGAACATATGATTTTACAATAATTAAGTAGCTAAAGACAAGAGAGCAGTTTAGGAGTTTAGGTATATGCATACTATAAAATAATAAAAACAGAAACAGTACGTATGAGTGAAATTTTCACATAGTTTAAATTTTCACTTCAGTGAGCTTTTGTATGTTTTAAGGTATAATAATATAATTTCTGAAAAGCGTTATTTTATAAACCTTTCTACCTTCTCGGATTTAAACAAATATCTACGGATTGTGACGTTTTCATGGGAATCGGAAACCAAATATTATCACGTAAAATTGAATTTGTAAGCAACCAGGCTCCGGCAAACATGTAAACGTAATACCAATCAACATGATTCCGCCGCTCTGTGAATGTTAACCTTCCCTTCTGCCAGTTCAACCAGCCATGCCCTCCAGTATGAACTTCGCCATTATAAACAGAATACCTTGTTTATTCATCCACAAAACATTGTAATCAAAAGGAATGTTATTACGGTGAACTTATTGGTACTTACAAAATTACAAACTCGTACGCTAAAAGTTCGAATCATATCGTATTGAGGTGCGAAATTTCTACTTTCGATTGATCGTTTGTTATATTATTGGTTCAGTAAATCATTAAAAAAATACGAATAAAATAGCCAAGATGGGAGAGGCCTAGGAATATATTCAGAAAAAAACTTTCGATTTTCCAATCTACAATTTTTTATTTATTTTTTTTTATTAGCAACAGGAACTCTTAAATGTTGACCTAATGTGCAATAAAATTTTGAACATCATTTTCCGTCTGAAATTTCTAGGTAAACGCAAGTATTTTCAGATCGTTCTCATGGTAACCAGCTGTGAATTTATGAAATACATATGTAACTGTTTAAAGAAAGACGAGAAAACCATATTCCTAAATTATTCTACACAAATAAAATAATGTTCATTCGAGTTGTAGCATATTCTATGAATGATTGCTTTTTACAGATATTTCACATTGCAAAACATTTTATTCTTACAACGAAAATTCCTTAAATTCTCTCTTTAGGCTGAGCGTTGATTTCTTTCTGAGTATATTTTATTTCATAGCAGTTCCTTTCTTTGCTCTCGAGTTTCTCACAATTGCTTCCGATAATTTTGTAAAGAAAAGTGTTTCCGATCGTTATTCATTTACTGCTTCTAGTTTGTTCAGACAAATGTTCTGGAATTCTAGACGATTTTCACAAATTGGCATGAAATGCGGAAGGACAATACATTAGCAACGAGTTTAAAATATAAAGATTCTTATACCATTTACTAAAATATTAATTATTTCCACAATTCTCATAATTTTACTGGTCAATAACTTTTTATTGTGTTTGGTTTTTTGGTTGTATTTTTTATCTTTATTTGTCTTTTAGTAGTATAATTACTATTATAGTGGTATTAAAAAAAAAAAAAACCTCTTTGTTTCAAAATTCTCCCCGGGAATATAATGATCCTGATTTTTTGACCAATCAAGATTTACCAATCGGTTTTCCAATTTTCTTCAGTATTTTCTTTCTGTACTTATATCATTTGTGAAATAAAACAAACCGAACATGCAATGTACATATATCCAACGTAATTCCAAAAAGGGTTGTTCGATAGATTGCTACATATATATGACAGTTTTCATGAGGAATATAAACGAAATACATCTTTATCCAAATCCGTTCAATTTCACGAACCATTTCTATAGGGAATCGAAGTAGGAAAAACCGAACATTTTTTCACCAAATTGAGAACTCGACAAAACAAAATAATAATGAAATACGATAATATTTTTACCATTTGTAATATTTTGATCAACTTGTTGAAAAGTAAGTGTCAATATCTAATTTTGTTTACGATAGACTACGTGTCCGATTTATTAGACAAAATAAAACGGTACGTTGTTTTATAGGACGGTAAAACCGAAAAAAACACCTTGCTCGTGGCTCAAACTTTCTGTTATATGAGTTCTTGACTTTCAGAGCATTTTTACGACGGTTGGAGAGCCCAACAGTAATTTATGTACAATAGTTGCTCAGTAACTGGGAAGTTCCTTTAACTTTAATGTATTTTGGGAGTAAAATTCGAGGAAAATTAACTAAAGATAAAAACAAAAAGATTATGGTGTTATTCGTTTAGCTATGATTACACAAGACAACATGCTTACAGAAGAAACAGTAGAACCATACAAATTTATAAACAAAAAATCATTTAGGTATTTATGTACATATTGATTCGAATTGGTGACAAAATATTTAACAATACAGTAAATAGCTTATTTATGTTAAGCGTCATACAATAAAAATCTTCCGGAAAATAAACACAATTGAAAACTAATGTCAAGCATGATATGTAAATATTTTCCGAAAAATGAAAACTATATTAAAATAGGATACATTTTTATTTTAAGAGTAATCAAATGGATTGTTTTTTTTATATCGTATGAAAACCGTTTTAAATAAACTTTTTCTAGCTCCCAGAAATTAAAAATAAAAAGTTTTTTAATGTAATTATTATTGATGATTACATTAAATACAATTTTTTAAGTAATTTACGTTTACAGAACAGTATCGAAATAAATAAATAAGATCGATTTCGTTTGTATCAACACTAATTATCACGTAAATCAACAACAATTTAATTTTTTTCCTATTTTTCGTAATAATTTCGTCAGACCGGAAACAGGAGACATTAATGACCCTTTGTTCAAAGCGGCCAAAAACAATCTAATCCACTTTGTTCCGATAAGCTTTAAGCACGGTGCTTTACCTGTAGACTTATAGGTCCTATAGGCTTCCATTACAACGTGTTTTTCACGGCACCTTGCGTCCAATTAACTCTTTGACAGATAAATTGCCTTCCTTAGGCACACCGCCTTGAAGAGAAAAGCTCTTTCCGAAGAACATCGTTCATAAAACTTATCTTAGCTATTTCAGATACATATTTATTTGATTTATTGACAGCAGAAAAGAATGAGAAATTGCTGATTTCTATTATAAATGTTTTTTTTTTAAATGCCTATGGTTTTTATAATAGGTGAGGTAAATCGACATGATGCACGACGTTGGCATTTGCGAGTCATATTTAATGTCTGTTCTAACTAAACAGGTAGCCTTTTTGACAAGGATAAATAGTATTTACGTTAAAGCTGGCAGTATTACATTTTATTTAAATATAATAAGCCTTACTTCCCCGTTTCTCTATATTTCAACAGTAAAAAAAGTTTTTTTCTTTCAGAACACCTGTTCAAATATTATTGCGATTTATTTTCTAAACTTTGACACGACGAACTAACATAGGTTACGCAGACTTTCAAATCCAGATAGGAAAAACAGTGCTCTTGTCGCGTGATACCAGAGCTCACGGGCAGATTTTGCTTTGCAATTAAACAGATTTCGATTGGCCAGTAAACAGGTAAGATAAAGTAACCGGATTCGTTAAAATACCTTCTTGATATCAAAGCAAATAAAACTGTTATTTTTATACTATTGTATGAAGCTATCACTTTGTGGTTATCCATTAAAATCAAATGAAACACTCAAACTTTGTTTGAAACACATTTATTTTACACGACTACCGGTTTCGGAACAACGGTTCCATGATCAGGGCAAGTGTATACTGCAGTGGATAAAACAATGTTTGAGAGTTTCATTTGCTATTTTTCTGATTACAATAAATTAATTCCGCAACAAAAATCTCTGAAAAATGTTTATCGCCGAGAGGGGTAAAAACAGGAAGAAATATTTATTTAATTTATTGGCATATTTAAAAAAAAATACAATTCTCTCCCTCCAATTAAAATGCAATTAAAGGCACATTTCCCACACGTCCTACCGAAATTAATATATATTTTTGATAACATATTAATGTCTTTTCTCTTTCAAAAACCGAAAAACTTAATGAAAATTTTACATACCAACTCAATTTAAATTAAATATAACTGTGTTATTTGGTTAATTCTTTTATTTGTAGGGCAGAAATGGCTTAAGGACAAGCTTCTGTAACTTTCTTGTTCACGATTCCCTTAAGAATTGGTTCCGTTTACAAACCAATTTCCTCAATGCTGCTTGTGCCGTAGTACTGTTCACAGTTCTGTGACATGGCTGAATAAAGAGGCTAATTTCTATTTACAATTTAAATTACTTACTACAGATGTATGCCATACGAAATCAACCAGATTCCAAATACGTTTTGAAAACAGACGTTTCGTTAACGAAATGATTACGTATTGTTAATTATATATTTTTTAACGTTTTAATTAATTTCGCCATGATAATATTTAAAAAAAAGTTTAAATGTGCTCTTTGAAATTGAAACCAACCGTCAAAGCTATCATATCCTTTTATATGACTATCAAAAAGCGACGATCAGTGAGTTTTTGAAAAGTGAATCATTTTGCTAAATCGCCTTTCATAAAAAAAGAATTACGAATCATGATTTCGATAAAAGCTTCATATTTTAAGTTTTTATTTTAATGTATCTCTGGACATAAATAGATCACATCGTATCTTCATATAAAGCATTTATATTTTATCTGGAGCAGAAAAAGCTCAAACGAGTTTCGAATACTTTAAAAATAATTAATTATTTAAAGAACTCTGTTAAAAATATAGATTTGCCCAAAAACAAAGAAACATCTCCCTTTTGGCAAATCGTCTTCCTCCCGCGATATAAACGTGAATGATAATACATGTTTATCTGATATACTGAAAGAACCTGAAGAAAAATAGCCCCCCACGACCGTTGGAAATCTCACCCTTGCATAAATTTGCACCAATCGTCACCCTTAAACTTATATTTAAAAAGTCTCTTTAGGTTTTCCATTTCCTGGAATACATCTCTTTATACCTTTATTTTATCAAAGAGCAATCTGGATTATCTTCAGAACCTCGATGGCTTTCGTCCAATTTAATTTTGTAAGAACAGTTAATTATGAATCGTTAACATCGGAATATTGTGAATCCTCTGCTGCTGCTAATTACCACTTTCCATTAAAAAAATACTCGAGTTATGACTGTGGCAGCCAATTTACTTACTCATGTGAGCCACCATGATAATTAGATCTTCATTTGGGGATGCAGTACGTTCTGTGCTAAAAAAACTAAAAATGGATAATTTTTCCTTGAAGTAAGGAGAATACAATAATTTTCTCAAAGTAAATCTCATTCAAATCAGTATTCCAGTACTTGTTATCGTTAATATACAGGTATGTTATCTGCGTGATTGAATTCAATATGCTCTTTTGCTTAATGTTTAGTCGTTGTCATTGGCTACAACATTTGGAGAACCCTTTTTTTATACGAATATCGTCCAATACCCCCAATTTCACCCAACTGTCCGGTGCAAGTAGATCTATCAATTGTTGGCCATTGTAAATTACTTGAAATACTAAAATATAGGAATTAGAGAAAAATCTTCTAAAACTCTTTGAAAATTACTTTTACCATCAATGAATGAAATTGAAACTATTAAACAAATTAATTAAAAAAAAAAAGTTTATGGCAGGCGTTCCCGAAGGTTCCATATTAGGTTCAATTTTGTATATTATTTATGTATCATTTATTAAATACATTTGAGACATGTAAAGCACTTTGTGTATGCGGATGATACTGCTTTAGTAATTTCTAGCAGTGATTTGCAAACATGTATTAACCTTTTACAAAAATGATTACATTGAACTATTAAAATGGTCTCATTACTCTGGATTAATTATAAACGCAAAAAAAAACTAAATTGGTGCACATAAGATCCCCAAATGCAAAGGTATACGAGTATATTACACTTGAAATAAAGACATACACTTCAGATTGTTTACACGATGGCATTCCTGTATTGTGTACATGTTGAACTTCTGAAAGCATATGTTTATTTAGGTATCATTATTGATTGTTTTTTCAAGTGGGATTTACAAATAAAAAAAGGTTTGTGTACGACTAAGATCAATTGCTACTAAATTACTTATAAAAATTCTTTGTTCCAATCTGTACACTTCGAATAATTTATTTATCATTGTCGGAAACTGTTATAAGGTTTGGAATTACAGCCTGGGAACTTTCCTGTAAAACAAATATCAATCATGTTCAATCAGTGCAAAATTCACTGGTTAGCTCTTAAAAGTTTATACGAACAAAGTCATAATATTCCATACTTTTTTCAGAGTCTCAAAATTCTTTCGGGATCAATTCTGTGGCACAAAATTATATTTTAGCACATTAATAACCCTATATGTAATACAAATAGACTAGAGCATACTTACAATACTCGTCTCAATTTTAATGACGGCTTAATGGTTCCTAAGCATAAAAACAATATGGACAAAGAACTTTAGATCACATGATTCCTAGACGTATAAATATGTTTGTTACCCGAAATTAAAAAAAAAAACTGTATTAAAACTAAACAATTAATAAACACATTGAAAACTTGGCTAGCTGAAAGAATCTATTTATATTAGATAATAAGAAAATATTATTTTATTTATGATTTGTTGCTTTCGTTCATGTTTTTATATATATATTTTTTTAAATATTTTTGAGTAACTATCTTATTTATTTTACGTTTGTTACATATGTTTTTTTAATGTTTTTATTATATATTTTTTGTAACCTGGTCGGTAAATTTAGAGTTTTGAATAACAAGCTCCCGCTAGACAAACCACAAAAAGTAGTTTATCGGGACTTTTTGCATTGTATATTATCTTTTGTAAAATGTAAATAAAAAAAAATATATATTGGGAGATTTTGTGTGAATGAAGGAGGCGGGAAAGAGAAGACATTGAAAGAGGAAGGTTAGGAAATACCTGGCTGTTCAGATCTGGTCACAAAATACGACTAAAGCCATTTCATGCAACGGTTCGATTCTGTTCGTGGTCTGTAACCGGTCCTTAATTTTACGTGAATTTATAAATAGCAATATAAACTAATCGGAAAAACGAATGCCGATTGAGTAAATACGAAACGTATGCCTAATTGCCAAGTCTGGTGCAAATTGATAAACCTTATAATCCCAAACGTGATCACCGGACAAAGCCTCAGCACGGCGCTCAGCATTTTTGTCATACGGTTAATTCATTAGGTTGAACCGAATAATTCATTCGTTCCACGCCAACATGAGAATGGTCATGTTTGAAACAGGTCTCGGGAAGTGGGCTCTTGTTTTGTTGATTATCAACTGGATTAGTCACACTGAATTCATGTTTGATGAAGAATCGAATTAATTATTAAAACGGTCGTTCCAACGAAATGCGGATTTTTCGGGAGCCTGAATTTTTTCGTATAATCCATCTATTTTTTCAAATTCAGACATACGCCATAGACCATGAACAGATTATTTTATTTGGAGCTCTCCCTTATCGATGCTTTGCTATCATCGAAAAATCTCCTCCCTGCGGGTTGTATGCCCGGAACAGCTCTGTAGAACCGCACTCGTACCAGTCACGTAGATTTCGAACCTATGTTATGCGGAATTTTCTACCTTCGTGAGTTTTCGTGGTAACTGCAATGCGGTGTAGCTTCCTTTTCAATTTTAATATTGAACTTCCAACTAGAAAGAGCCGTTAGCATTAGCCGTTGGTATCACCAATTTCAGGAAACTGAACATCTCTGTAAACGAAAAAACCCGGGCTTAGCGCATGCAGCAGAGGAAAGTGTGCCAAATTGAGCATAACAATTTTAATAACCCAGTATACTCGTACAACGCAAATTTGTAAGAGAAATAATCATTCATAATTAAAACTTTATTATGTATTTCTATTGTATCTGCGTTTTTCGATTCTGTATATTTATTTATGTTATTTTCCTGTTGATTAATTTTTTTTTCTTTTAATATTTTCATATACATATATTTGCCTTGAAAACTCTGTACAACTTAATATTATGTAGCAATATTTAACAGTCCTGTAATGAGTTAAATTGATAACTAATGTTATCAATTTAAAAAAAAGCAACAAGTATGTCTTATTTGAAATAAAAAATAACATTATTGGATGATTTGTCTAACGTCGTTTTTGTAAAGAATCACCTCAGGGCGCTATACAAAACATAATTGTGCAGGTTCTTGAATGTAATAGCAAGAAATAATAACTGGGAAATTTCGAGTGCTTTTATTTCAATACGATTGTAATTTAAATATGTACAAATAATGAAAAGCGAAATATTTTTCATATAAGTATGTAATCGTTGATCGAAATTATTTTAATTATCTATAAAAAGCTCAATAAATCGAAAGATATTTTTTGGTCGAAATCAAACTAATCATAATTTGCGCAAAATCCGAAATACTTTCGGCCAATTTTGCCAGAATTTTCCCTCCTTCCCGACTTTAGTAAAAGTAATAAGGATATCATATCAACAACAGCCTGAGGGACTGCCACCCACCGTCACAATACCGCAATGGAAATTCGATGCTGCAAATTGTGTAGTATTTTGGTATTTTCCCGAGTCCCCACATTAATGCCGTCGATTCGTCTTGCAAGACGATCTTAAGGCACAGCAATATGCGGAGGAATTTCCCGCTCAGCCGAGACACAAACCGTATAATTTATTTTATATTTTACCTACAGAAAGTAAATGTCTATTTAATCTTGCCCTTTATTTTATTATTTGATAAATTACTTTTACAGCAGGTATCTTACGTGAAATGGTATTTTGAGATGTTTTTCATCCATTCGGGATTTGTTTATTTCCATTTTAAGCTGCTCATTAATATAAGCTAAACATGAAAAGACTACAAACAAAATACACAAAGATAAAATAAGAATCTACTTTACTAAACATGTTACGGATACCTGAAAATGTTTAAAAAAAAAAATTTCATTAAGTAAATTTTACGGAAATAATGAAGAGTTATTAGCTACAAACGGCGCACTGCCTTAGAAAATAACTCTTTTAAAACCGACTTCTATAAAATTATTTATGGCATGCAATAAATTTTTAAAACGCTGTTCGAAAAATACTAAAGGTAAGGCGAATAAAAATGGTTGATATATGAAGTACAAAATAATGAATCGCCTATTATTTCCTTCCTGTCGCTTATTTTACAACAGTCGGACTAACGAAACATTGTGATAATTCTTCAATAAAGTGTCAATTTAACTTTTTTCATCATTAGATTTGTTATTATTTACTGTTTTTCATTTTTTATGACGTTGATGAGGGAAATTGTTAAATAAACCACATAATAATATTGATAAATACGCTTTTTAACAACAGCTTACACCTGATGGCATTCTAAAAATGAAATTCTAGAAATGTTGCTGTTTTTTTAAATATTTTTTTATTACGCATGTCTTTTTCTCCTTTCTATATTCTACTTTTTTATATCAGTATGTCAGTATACTTAATATAATAAATCCATATGTTTACACTAGTCTTCATACAAAGTAACTATACTCCATTGGTCACCATGAAACAGGCTGCCGCCTAGTATGGTGATCTAATGTACTCGTATCTACTCCATGTAAATGTCTCCATTAAATATCACGTATTTTATAAATAAATAAATAAAAAAAACATTCTGAAACATTCGAATTCGTATAAATTCAACGATTAAAGTTAGAAAATTTTAAGAATTTGATAGAAATAAGTAATAATTTTTTTGGGTATTCCCCCCTTTGAACTTATATGTATCTACGTAGAATCAACTAAGGAATGCTCAGTCTGCCATGTAATAGTAGACATACAATGAGGGCGCTACGATTGGTTTAAAGATTTCAAAGTGATTTTGCCAAAACGGTGAACATTTTTAGTTCCAATTGATTAACTGTGTAGAATATTTTGCCATTCTGTTATTTGAATTGTTGAAGGTGGGCGTTGATTGAATTCAGTTGTTATACTATTAAAATCGAACTAGGCACAGTTGCCCAGCTGATTGGGTGCCCTTGTCACAAACATGCACTCTATTGCAATTAGCACATCTAGCTCTAATGAGTATGCAACTGACGTTTAGACCGAAGAGACTATAAAAGAGTGGGAACTGTTGTTTAATGTCCCTTCTTCATAACATGTTAGTCGTGATAATACACTATTATTCCGCCATCCCAATTTAAATCCCATAAAGACATTAAAGAATGGGGAAAACCATAAACATCTTGTATTCTTTTCTAGAACTCAGAAATAGGTTTGAAGACGATATGCAAATACGGAAGCGAGCATAGAAATGTGTTCAGCGAAAATATCACTTTATTTGTAATATTTCAGATGTAGCTGTGATTTATTGATAGCATTTCACTTCATATCATAATAATACCTTTTAAAAATAAACTATAACAAATTTTAAACAAAATGACCAAAATTTTAATTGTATTTAAAGATTTTCTTTTTTTTTTTCGGGAAAAATAAAAGAAAATACTTTTCCAGCCACGATTATTTATTTATATGATATACTGTAGTAAAACTTGTGAAAGAAAACACTTTTTGTTTTTCTTTTATCTTTAATAACTGCTCCATTACGTCTTTTAATTTTTCAAACAGTAATTATTTTCGAGGTTATCCTTTGACGAAGGATTCGGTAAATTTATTCAGTGAACATTTTATACCACAGGTTTTCGGTAGAGTTCAGGTCAGTTTTGTTTCAGGGCCAATACGGTGTTGGTTCATCATTACTTATCATAAATTCATTGATATAAACAATTTTTTACAGTTTTCTCTCAGTGAAACTGTGTAGACATCTTGAAAAATGAACCTCGAATTCCGAAAACCGTGCATTTTAAGCAATGGTAATACAATTTTTTTTAATACACTTACGTACTTTTTAAATGCTAATTGTTCCACTTCATAAAAAGAGAAACATCCCCAGATTATTATTTGTCCAGCAGAATGCTTCCCCGTAAATCTGAGAAACTCAATGCTAACACATTCTCCAGATCTCAGTAGCACCTCCTGGATTCCACCAGAATCGAAAAGATTGAGTTTAATCGAATTAGATAAAATAATTCGCCTCAATTAAATATCAATTCAAATAATAAGTTTGCGCATTTAAATCGAGCGGTGCTCATTTATTTGGTAGTTTTTTCACTAGAATCCACTCACAGAAGTCCTCGGCCCATGGTGTGAACACCTATTTGAGGACCACAAGGATTGATAAACTCTGTCCTTTCATGGTATTCTTGAATCTATTCCGCGAAATAGATTCGTTTCAGTTAATTTAAATCTTGAATTGTCTCATTTTTTTCGCTGTGGACGTGCTGTAACATTTCTCAATGTACTAATTTATTTATTTATTGATAAATAGTAATGTTTTCTTATCTAAATACAGTTTAAAAAAAAAAAAAAATGAAAAAACAAATATTTTTGTACTCAATTGTGTACTTATTATTGCAAATATTTTAACGTTAAATATTTGTCATGGAACCTTTTTAAAGAGTTCTTCTTTACGACATATTATGAAATGAAAAGATGCTAATGAATCACAACGGCATCTGATATATTATTACAAATGAATTAATATTTTAAATTCTTCAATAATTGTAAAGAAGGCTGAACACATTTCTTTTCTCAGTACTGTATTATATTATACTAAACAGTGATTTTTTAAATATTTTTTATAATCGAACCAATTAGTAATATGATAATGACGATCAACGGATTTCATTGTCTTATAAGTAATACGCCGAATCACGCACAAAACTATTCGCTTCTGCAAATACGTATTAATATGTTCAGAGACATGAAAATACCAGTTTATCAGAATAAGTTTTGCGAACAAGATTTCGGGACACCAGACCCTAGAGATGAGAGTAGCGCAAATATTGAATTACTCCGAGACAACAGATATTCCTTATGGCGAGGGGTTCAGATTTTGGGAAACTCGAGTTAGTGCTTTGATCGAATTAAGCGCCCTTTACTTCACAAATACTTTAATAGGTGGAAAGCCGAGGGCGTTTAAAGGCGTTCGGTAACATTAAAAGTTTATCGTTTTTCGTTAATTACAAGATTCTTGACTTATTTATTACATCCAATAAAGTTTAATGACGACGATCATAAATATATAAAATATTCATGTTAAATCACATTACATGATCTGTAACTATTAAATAGTGGGGGTTATCTTATTAATTATGTGGTTGGTTTCATAAGCATACATTTTCATGATCATATTCCACTCTGCGTTTTAGGGTACATATATACTTTATTATAATAATGTGAGTACCCCGCGAGAGTCCCAGCTGCTTCCAACCGTCTGTAGCCAGCGAGAACTATCGCATCCCCAAGTCTGTTTTTTTTGCGCTAGTTAACGCAAGTTAAATCGGTAATTAACGCAGCGTCATCTCTTGTGTTTGCGTTACGGATTTGTCTCTTAACGCAAACGCAAAATTATCTTGTAAGCGCGATTAAACTGTCAAAATGTCTTGTTTATGGCCGATTAAACTTTCGTTAGTTCACGCAAAAGATACAGACTTAGCCCCCAGATATGGTGTCACCAAACATGGTTAAAAACATTTCAAGCAATGTTTCGATTGTGATTTTATTGGGAAATAATTTTTCCCAATAAAATGTAGTTAATTTTACTGAAATATTTGTTTCCACGATACTGATTTGATAACATTATTTTTTTTATTGCGATGTTATTCTTATTATTTATACTTGTATTTATAATAACCTACTCATTGTACTCTATGTAGATACCACAATAGCTGCTTTTTAAAATTATAATTTTGTGTCATAAAAATCTTATAGTTACCCTTATCCACTTTCCTTGTACTTTTCTCTTTTATATTTTTTATACTTATGTATATATTCTTTTTAAACCTATGTATATTCTCTATTTTTCTTCATAAAATTGTTGTTAATACTATGTATCATGCGGTATAAATTTTCGCTCGTGGTAAATTTCGAAAATACACAATATTATTGCTATTATTTCTATGTTACATAATTGTATTGCACTGTTGTAACTTAAGACTTGTTTATGTAAAAGCCATAAGGGCGTAAATAAATAAATAAATAACGATTATTTTTATAAACAATAATTATTAGCCTGAAACACTCATCTAAATTGAAAAAAACCTTTCCGAGCAAAGATAAATGTACCGACAGGACTCGAACCTGCACCCTTCTGATGTCCGTTCAGATGCTCTACCGTTGAGCTACGTTGGCTTATCACAAACCCGCCAAGTTAATCAATATATACTAGTATTTTATTCAATAATTACTGTTTTTATTATATTTTCACCTGTAAACAACCAACTTTATTAGTATGAGAGAGGCTTGTAACGGCTAAATCCCTCAAATAGATGGCGTCGAGACAAATTATGTCTACATTTTATTGGTGAAAATTGCTTTGACTTGTCAAATATTTATTAATTGATAAACCAAAGTTCTTAAAAACTTAAGACAAGATTTTTGTGCATAGCGCAAAGGGTAACAATTATTTTTATAAACAATAATTATTAGCCTGAAACACTCGTCCAAATTGAAAAAAACCTTTCCGAGCAAAGATAAATGTAAACAGGACTCGAACCTGCAACCTGTTTGCGATAAGCCGACGTAGCTCAACGGTAGAGCATCTGACCGGACATCAGAAGGGTGCAGGTTCGAGTCCTGTCGGCGACATTTATTGGACGCCTTGATTCTAACCCAAAACATATTTGTCCATCCACACATGCACCCATATAAATAAATACCCATTAATTGCATTCAAAATAATACCAAACAGCCCTGCGCGTGTACAAGTATCGAATTAGTCAACCAGTACGTGTATCTAGGTGTTACGGTGGATTGTAATTTGAAATGGGACGTACAAATTTTCAACCTCTGTAAGCGACTTCGAGCCATTGTAGGAAGACTCCACAAGGTAAAATTATATGTGCCTATAAAAACTATGAAACTAATTTATTTGTCTCTAGCAGAATCGACTATAAGGTATTGTATAACTTCTTGGGGACACTCCTGTAAGACCAACATAAAACATTTACAGCTGATTCAAAATGCCATGATAAAATTGCTAGTAAGTAAAACAGTTTTTAAGCAAAGGCGAGACATTGATATCATGTACAAATCAATTAATGTATTACCTGTTCGTGGTCTTTTGTGGCATAAAATTTACTGCAACATATATCTGAAAGTCCGTATAAGGCAGTGGTGGATCATGTACACAATACACGTTTCACACAAAATATAGGAATGATAGTGCCAATATTTCAAAATAAATATGGTCAACGAACCCTTGAATTCATTGTACCATTTGTATTTAACAAATTGCCGTACGAATTTAAAAACAATTGTCCTATGATGAAATTCTCACTGATGTTAAAGTGTTGGCTTTTGGAAAGTAACCTTGTGTATTGATGGTAACAAATATGACGGTCTCCTTGGTTGTATTGCTCCTAGATATCTGGTGTATTTACTGTTACGGTATTACTATTATATTTAAGCCTATACTCATTGTAACCAACCTGTACTGCTGTTTTATGTATATAAATATATATTTTTTTAAATTTTTATTTCTTAATTTATTTAATACTTACAGATGCTTTGATATTTCTGATATTTACGTAATAGTTATATTTTTGTAATATTAATGTTTTTATGATGTTGATATTTTTAAAAGTATTGGTGTTTTTATAATATTGATATTTTTATAATATTGATACTTTTATAATATTGGTACTTTTATAATTTTGATATTTTTTATGATATTGACATTTTTATAATATTATTTAGATCGGTGTTATAAAATTTGACTCTAGTATCTCAATAACAAAACTGTAATGCTTTTACCATTATTTTTTCTCTTTAATTTTTTTTTTCAACTTATGTACATCACAAGATGCATGCGCCTAAATATAATAATTTTGCCCTACATTTGTATGATGATTGTAATTTATTGTTGAAATAATCTCCTGCTGACAAGCTACTTGCAGTGGCTTAGCGGGTTTAATTTCCCACAGTATATAATTAATATTATACAATAAAAAAAAATATTACTAATATTCGATTATTTTCAGTACGCATCAAACTTTGATTATTCTGCAATTTTCGATGCGTATTTAACCTAGATTATAAGTGTTGCGGTTTTTTTTTTGATATTGGTAACATACGTATAAATCTAAATAGTTCCTCATGGACATAGCCCTACTGGAGTGATAAAGTAAAGAAAAAAATCACAAGACATTTTAAAATTTCAATAAAATATAAGTAGGTCGATGCTTGCTGTGGGATGCGATGTCTAACCATCCGAGAGTCAACCAAATATTATCCAAGTCAGGCTATCAACCGCATACATAAATATGTTATTATTTCGATCGTTTCGCTTAGTAGTTAATATATGAAAATACTATTTTTTGTATATTATCGTATCAACTTGCGTATTTTTGTGATCTTAACTTATTTTATGTCATATTTCCAGCGGTGGACCAAAATTCCAACGTCAATTATTCTTACTTTGAACGAGCATAGGTAGTATATCTCGGCCATATTAAAAGCGTTACTGCTATCCATAAAATGAGATTAAAGCCTCCACAAGTCAAGCTTACTTCGGCGCTAAAGTACGCTGGTGGCATAATTTTTGTACTAACAGCATGGGAAGTCTACCCACAGGGTGTTACACTACAATACTTTTACCATTTTAAGACATTTTTTTAATGCGTGGTATACATGACTTAAAAAACTGAGATTAAGCTACTAACGGTTCTCATAACATCCAGGATACTTTGGAAATGGAGATAATTTAACAGCTTTTTATGGAATTAAGATTTCATAGAACAGTGAAAAAAATTATATGAAATCAAAATATTCAATTGAAAATCGCGTCAATGTGTAAAAAATATACTAAAACATAAGTTTGGGACTAGAATACCATGAACAAGGAGAGTCAAATGCATTATATAAAATAAACTAAAAACATATTCATGAGCGGGACATTCTCCAAGATTCGTTGTAAGTACAAACAGTTCAATCCCTTTTGACGGAAAGAAATTTTTAAAGAATTAGCGACAAGATTTAATGGTCATCAGCAGAGTTTAAAGAAGAGCTGTGAATTGAGTAATATAACGTTTACAAGTATACTATCAAATCATTAAGGAGATTATAATAGATGCTAACTATTTTGACTAAATAAATATAGATATCTAGAAATAAGAATCACAATATATGGTGCTCGTCAAAAGAAGAAATGTAAAATAATACCTAAAAGTCGCGTTTATCAAAACATTTATAAAAAAAATTTCGTTTCATGGGAAGAATTATTGTGAGAGTAGAAATGTGGTCGGAAAGATCGTCGGAAAAGAATGGTGGACGTAGAATAAATAGTACGCCAATAAATAAGGACGAAGAATTGTGATCGGGTAATAATCCTGGACCCGCATTCAGAAGGAATGAAATGTAATTATTTGCTACGACTAGAAATTTTCGATATATTTATTGAAATCGAAAGATATATCAAAATTTACATTTAAAAATACCTCAATTAGTGTCCCACCAATTTTCAAGGAATTTTCGTTGTTTCTAAAAGTGGCTTATTGTATTAAAGGCTCACACACCGTAAAAAATTCTCGAACAGATTATCACTTGAAAAAAAGCAAAACATGAATTTATTTACTGAAATACCTTTCCCTACCGATCAGAAGAATATTCATCTTTCTCAGTGTTAACCCTTCTAGCCACTTACTTCTGTACCGCTCTACTGAAGTGACCGACGTATGAAGCGAGAGAGGTACGGGGCACAGCCTTAGATATTATTTCCAGGCCATTACAGTATGAAACTCAGTTACTCTGGCTTTTAGCTGAAGTCCTACATTCTACAATTCAAATTTGTGCTTCGGTAATACTCTACCCAGGACTCTTCGTATAAACGAAAACGATTGAAGTACCCCTTTGACAAAATAAATTCCTTTCCGTCAAAATGAACCTTAATACATTTTACCGAGAAATACAATTAGAAAAAATACTCTTACTTAGGTAAAAAAAAAAATCAATAAGGGACCATTTTATTAAAATTGATGATCTCACAAAAAATCTGTCCGGATTCAGGCAGTCTCTGATACTCTCGATATTGTAAAATATTATGATGTTAAATTAATAAAGAACGGAAAATGAAAACTATCGAGAAAGGTTAAGAAAACCCGACCCATTTCAACCAACGCGCCATGTTATGTTTCTAATTAGCTATATTTTACAAAACTTCACAGAAAGTAGCTTCCACACTTTGGTTAATTGCAGTAGCGGTTTTTCCCTAATGAACAGCTGTGCAGTGAACTCCCAAAGAAAAATTACGGCGAACAAGACTCACTTGGATTATAATATTACTACAGTTTGAACGGGGCGCCACTATTCCATAGTATAACTACTTTGCAGTGCGGCAGTTCTATGTGCGAATTCCGGAATGCGCATATGAGGCTAAAAAACTTATAGGATATTTATTACAACATAAATACGGTTTTGAATGGTGTCGGAACGTATGTCAGAGCCAAAATTCGCTATTCCGGTGTACAGACACTAAGCAAATATTTTCTTTGTTTTTTTTTTTTTTACTTTTATTTAATTGTGTGAATTGAAAAGTTTTATTTTTTATTTTGAAACAGTTAATTCACGGTGGAATTCCATTATAATGAAACATTTTGATAGACCGATATAAAGGTTTTCTCTTTCATTTTTCGCATTAATGTTGAACTTCCAATGATTTATACCACGAACCGCACGCCACTGGTTAATTGTTAATATTTATTGCGCATCGACATACAATCAAAACATCGATTTCTATAAAGTTTCAATATGTATTTAAATGTGACCATACACGAATTTTGCGGATCTATTTGAACAATGGGCAGCTATGTCCCCAATGTACGCAATGAATGTTTTAATGGAAACCCTTTTTTCAACCATTTTACATCTCTTTTTTTTTATTGCCTGAAAGTCCGATCATCTGTGGGGAACCCTCTTAAACTAAACAAATAATGTAAGTTAAGCCCAACGTATTTCTATGCTACGTTTGTCAGAAAAAAAAATCGACAAGTTTTTATTAAATTTAGACTTTTAAATTTCTGTGCATCATATTATCAATTTCTAATCTTTTTTTGAAGGAGATACGGCATGACTAATTTTGCACATCATGTCATCTAACTAAGCTATCTCCTACGTTTCTTGGCCTCAAAACAGTTTATATTGATTATGAAAAGAATAAACAAGAAGGAATTTTTTAATCGTACTAAAACGGGGCTCGTAGAAAGTGAGTGCCACGTATTACTTATTCATGGAATGGTTATTATATAATAAATATATTAAAATAAATAAGAAATATTCAGAAGAATCTAAGAATATAAGTGGTTTGCTATATTTGGTGACATAGAAGGGGTGTCGGGTCCATGGGGAGAGGTTTGTCCAGTGGGCCAGATCGGGAGAGGCCAGTTAAGCGAGAACCCTTGACTTCTCCAGTGGGAGAGATATATTAATACGCCCGTCACTCCTGGACATACCGACCCCCAGATTCCTACCCACCGTTCGAACCTTTTTTCCTTCCCAGAACTTCCTTTCGTTAAAAGGACCCTCCACACAGCATCCTTAAAGAGAACATTGTGTAAGCGACCATTGTCGTTACAAGACTGTAAACATGTAGGTGCTGGTCAAGTCGTTATCGTATCCGTGATGTCTCGGGCGTCGGGCTCGCTCTGGATTTCCAAATATTGTTCCTTGCAAAAGGGAAACAATGTCGACTTTTGTAGATTCTGCTGTGGTCGGGTATCCAAAGGTGAGAAGTCAAAGGCAGTTGTCCGATGGAGGTAAGCAGTGGTCAGAGTGAAACAAGGCGAGTGGTTCAGAAATCAGAGCGGGCGGCGGGCAGGGAGGAGTACTTGTCAGGCTGGCGATCAAATGCTAACTGCCGCAAACTGGCGTTTGCAGGCTATTTATGCGGTCCACCAAGCGCGGACCGCCGGTGCCGTGTAGATGTCTAACAAGTCAGTCTCCCTCTCACCAACCGTACCGCTCCAACGCTTTTATTCAGTCATTTCAGTTTGAGCGGTCTGGAGCGAACAAGCTCGCAAGACCGCCCGTTACATATATTAACAGACAACGATAATTTAATAATAAGTGTGCAGCTTCAGATATTCCGGGAGGCGTTACGTCCGATACACCCCCCTCGTGGAGCTTGGCTACACTTTTCTGCGAAGGGCGTGCCGTCTCTCGGTGCGGCGATGAAGTCATCCGGGCGTCATCCGCAGAGGTGGTGGGGATGCGCTGAGGTTACCCATGCATCTTGTCGTGGCGACAATGCTCCCCTCGTCAAAGGGTTGGGGCTGGGATGCGCTGAGCTGTGGCGCGTGTTGTAGCACTTGTTTCATTTCCCGGGCTATGGGTAGTGCCGGGCTGCGTTCGCGCAGAGTGGGCGGCCGCCGGGGGGCGCTCGGAACAAAGGGGCCGCAGTTCAGCGAGGCGCGCTGCATTCTCGCAGCTTGTCCATTTCCCGGCATCTGGGTAGCGCCGGGCTGCGTTCGCGAAGAGGTGGCCGCCGCCGAAGGGCCCCAGTAACAAGGGGGGCGCAGTTCGGCGAGGCGTGCTGCATCCTAGCAGCTTGTCGGTTTCCCGGGCTAAGCTTAGCGCCGGGCTGCGTTCGCGCAGAGGGGCCGCCGCCGAAGGGCTCCAGTAACAGGGGGGGGGCGCAGTTCGGCTAGGCGTGCTGCATCCTTGCAGCTTGTTGTTTTCCCGGGCTATGCTTAGCGCCGGGGCCAGGGGCAGCGGGGCCTGGCGGTACGATGCGCGCTCCTCTAAGCGGCGGCTTATTGCAGCGCAACCGGCATGGGACGGGCCGGGGCCAGGAGCAGCGGGGCCTGGCGGTACGGAGCCGCGCTCCAATGAGCAGCGGCTTGCGGAAGCGTGACCGGCATAGATCGAGCCGGGGCCAGGAGCAGCGGGGCCTGGCGGTACGGAGCCGCGCTCCAATGAGCGGCGGCCATCAATGGCGAGTCCATGGGCAGCATAGGGTTCATCGGTCGAGTCGTTTTTAGGCCCGCGGTCTGGCAAGCGGCCAGCGAATCAGCAGGATCGGCAGCGAGACACTTCTCGAGCTGCGCCTGCCAAAGCGTATCCTCCGGAGAAGCTTTCCTTCTCGGCAAGGCGTGGGCAGTGGCAGGGGTAATCCTGCGAGTCGTTTTTAGGCCCGCGGTCTGGCAAGCGGCCAGCGAATCATTAAGATCGGCAGCGAGACACTTCTCGAGCTGCGTCTGCCAAAGAGTATCCTCGGGAGAAGCTTCCCTTCTCGGCGAGGCGTCGGCAGTGGCAGGGGTCATCGGGCAGGTAATCTGGCAAGCGGCCAGTGGATTATCGGATTCGGCAGCGAGGCGCAACCGAGCTGCGCCTGCCAAAGCGTATCCTCGGTGGGGCCCGCCTATAGCAGGGCTGCGTGCAGCGCCGGATACTTCGGGATCAGGCGGTGCAAGGCTGCGCACCTCTGGGCAGCAGTTGTTGTGACGGGGCCCGCCTATAGCAGGGCCGTGAGCAGCGCCGGATACTTCGGGATCGGGCGGTGCGAGGCTGCGCACCTCCGGGCAGCAGTTGTTGTGACGGGGCCCGCCTATAGCAGGGCCGTGAGCAGAGCCAGACACTTCGGGGTCGGGCAATGCGCAGCTGCACACTTCAGGGCAGCAGTGATTGTTGTGGAGATGGGGCCCGCCTATAGCAGGGCCATGTGCAGCGGAGCCAGACATCTCGGCGTCGGGCAATGCGCAGCTGCACACCTCAGGGCAGCAGTCGTTGTCATGTAGATGGGGCTCGCCTATAGCAGGGCCGTGAGCAGAGCCAGACACTTCGGGGTCGGGCTGTGCGAGGCTGCGCACTTCAGGGCAGCAGTCATCGTCATGTAGATGGGGCTCGCCTATAGCAGGGCCGTGAGCAGAGCCAGACACTTCGGGGTCGGGCTGTGCGAGGCTGCGCACTTCAGGGCAGCAGTCGTTGTCATGTAGATGGGGCCCGCCTATAGCAGGGCCGTGAGTAGAGCCAGACACTTTGGGGTCGGGCAGTGCGAAGCTGCGCACTTCCGGGCAGCAATTGTTGTCGTGTAGATGGGGCCCGCCTATCGCAGGGCCGTGAGCAGAGCCAGACACTTCGGGGTCAGGCAATGCGCAGCTGCACACTTCAGGGCAGCAGTGATTATTGTTCCGGTGAGGCTCGCCTATAGCAGGGCCATGTGCAGCGCCGGATACTTCGGGATCGGGCGGTGCAAGGCTGCGCACTTCGGGGCAGCAGTGATTATTGTTCCGGTGAGGCCCGCCTATAGCAGGGCCATGTGCAGCGCCGGATACTTCGGGATCGGGCGGTGCAAGGCTGCGCACTTCCGGGTTTGTGTCAGTGCTCAACAGCAAAGGGAGCACAGACGCGGCGATCAGTTGCTCGATCTGCCTGTTTTGTTTTCTTATTTCTTGCAACTCTTCTCGCATCCGACAGATTATTTCTTTCTTGGAATCCTCACTCTTGGATGTGAGGTATTCGTCCGCAGAGGCTACTGTGCTCCGTGTCGTGTCGGTATTTGTGGCTAGAGCCGCTGCCGTAACAGCTCGTGCTCTAGCATCCCAGGCGGCCGTACTTGCTAGTTCGGGAACGTGTGTCGATGGGTCGGCGGTAACCGGGCCGAGGGGTGCCGGGCCGAAGGGTGCGGGGCCAGAGACTGTAGCGCCGAGCGCTACAGAATTGTAACTCGCGTCATTCCGTTCGAGCCCGCGGGGAGTGAGGCTGTAAGCAGCTGGGCTGCCATGTAATGCACCGGGCGCTGCGGAGGGAGGGGGCGCAAGACCGGGCCCTACAGCGTAGTGGCGGCTAGCCTCATTTCGCTCGTGGCCGTGGGAAGCGAGGTCCGATGTAGCTCCGCCGGCGTATGACGTGTCGAGCGTTGCGGGTCGTGCCGGGCCGGGTATTTCGGACTGCGGCCACTGTGTTCCGCCATTTTGTAATGTGCGGAATGCTTCCATCATTAATGCAGCAATCTGGGAGAGCGGGTCCGCTCTGTTATTCGCCCGATTTTGGTTTCGACGCGCCGAGTCATCCGTTGTAGTTTGACCCGGGAATGTCGCGTTGACGTTTGTGGGCTGCGGTTGACAGGGCTGCAGAGGGGTCGTTTGGCCGTGCATCGCGAAGTGGGATGCTGGAAGCCGGTACTCTGCGCCTTGTGTGAAGCCTTGTGGGGAGCCTTGTGTGGAGCCTTGTGGGGCGCCTTGTGTGGAGCCTTGTGGGGCGCCTGTGGGGCCGTACACTTCTGGGTAACGGCCGGTGACATCTTGTTAGATCACCTGGGTAGCGGCTGATGGGCAGATCCGTGTGTTGGGGATCATTATGTGACTAGATCCGGCTAGAAGGACCACTTGTAAGCGACCATTGTCGTTACAAGACTGTAAACATGTAGGTGCTGGTCAAGTCGTTATCGTATCCGTGATGTCTCGGCCGTCGGGCTCGCTCTGGATTTCCAAATATTGTTCCTTGCAAAAGGGAAACAATGTCGACTTTTGTAGATTCTGCTGTGGTCGGGTATCCAAAGGTGAGAAGTCAAAGGCAGTTGTCCGATGGAGGCAAGCAGTGGTCAGAGTGAAACAAGGCGAGTGGTTCAGAAGTCAGAGCGGGCGGCGGGCAGGGATGAGTACTTGTCAGGCGGCGGTCAAATGCTAACTGCCGCAAACTGGCGTTTGCAGGCTATTTATGCGGTCCACCAAGCGCGGACTGCCGGTGCCGTGTAGATGCCCGACAAGTCGGTCTCCCTCCCACCAACTGTCCCTCTCCAACGCTTTTATTCAGTCATTTCAGTTTGAGCGGTCTGGAGCGAACAAGCTCGCCAGACCGCCCGTTACATATATTAACAGACAACGATAATTTAATAATAAGTGTGCAGCTTCAGATATTCCGGGAGGCGTTACGTCCGATACAATTGCTATGTAGATCATTCGCATTGGTACGAAAATTAAGTCCATTATTTTGAATAACCCCGTATAATATTATATGCATTGTTTGTTGAGTTCTTAGAACAGCATCTATATTGACAGTGACGTTACGTTAGTGTCGCCGCGACACTGTCGCAGCATCCTTGATGCTCCAGAGACCTTCGAGGTCTGCGATACTATCACACAACGGACCCAAGTCGCCGACGTGTGCAGTGGTCAAATGAATAAAAAACTTTTTTTAGTTTTCGTATTCTTCTGCACTTAAATCAATTACTGGCGCTCTCGGGAGCTTACAGGACTGTAGCATCAGATGCATTACCGGTTCTGGCCGGAATCCTGCCGATTGATTTAGAAATTAGGGAAGTATTGGCTAAGAAGGCTTTAACAAGAGGTAGAGAGGCTGTCCATCTGGGTGTCCACGTGACTGTGGGTGGTGAGGTCTCCCTGCCAAAGCTTCTTAAGGAGATGCGTGATAGAACTCTGGATGATTGGCAGTCACGTTGGGATAGGGCGACGACGGGAAGATGGACTTATTCTTTCTTCCCCTCAGTTAGAAGCAGAATGGAAGGGGCATTTTTACACCTGGACCACTATACCACCCAACTACTATCGGGGCACGGTGAATTTAGGGGTAGACTTCATAGTTTATCTCTATCCCTCACCCAAACTGTGCTTGTGGAAATACAAACCAGACCGCCGAGCACATTCTGTGGCACTGTGAGATTTTGATGGATGCGAGAGAGGAAATGCTGGATGGTTTGACTGGAATTACCAGACCAGCCTGGAATGCTGATCTGGTCTGCAATAAGGTGAATTTCGAGTGTCTGAGAAGGTTTGTAAGTAGATGGGTGGAGAGATGGCCTGAACTTAGAGTCCCGGAATAGCTTTGTAAAATCATTTATCGTTTCAGGTGCCGGAGGTACTGTCCTCTTGAATCTCTGGTACTGATTTTAAATTTATTTAACTACTGTATATGCTTGGTTTTACATTTTATGTTTCCCTTTGTAAATGTTTATCTTCTACTTGCTATTTTGTTACCTTGTTTCATTCTCTATTTCTGTATTTTGCTCATTTAGATTCCTGCCATTTTTAATATATCTTATACTTTTTTTAATTTTAAATTTTAGCTTTAAACTTTTCACTCTGCACTGATGCCTCTACTGTTGTTATAATTTTGTTTTCCATTTTTATTTCCCTATTATGAGTTTTGTTTTCTTTAGGTACAAAATTTTTTCTTTGTGTAGAACTCAAAAACATTTTGAGATATTCAGGCGAACTGAACCCAAAAATATTTTTATTGTGTACTGTCCACATCCCCTCTTAGGGAGTGGAAAATTAACCCTATCCCTGCAACCCGCAGCAGTCATCTACTTTTGACTTGCCCTAGCCGGATCCCTTGTGTACTTCCCGATGGAGCAAGCTTGGTGGTGACGGCCTTCCCGTCTCCCCGACTCAGTGGCACGCTCCCGGCCGCCTGGACCCCTCCATATCCCCAGGGTCTCAGGGTTTTTTTTTTTACCCCCTCCCCAATTAGACTTTTCTTAAGGGATAATCTTGACGACTGGCGCAATGTCTCCTGGGAAGGGTGGCGGGAACAAGAATCCACCTAGCACTGCTTCAGAGGGACTGCCCTGGTGTCCTGGCAACGGCTCGTCCCAAGTACTCTCACTTAATCTATTTAGTTTCTCCCTTTTACTGTTTTATGTTAGTATTTCTCCGCGTCTCACCATGTTCATCTACGGACGAGCAGAGCAGAGCCACCATTATTACTAGAGCCACTTTTGTCGACCGTATGTGTGTACTAACCATTCTGGGCTGTGGAATTTTACTAACCTCCTTCTAAGCTAATGCTATGCAGGGACACTTGAGGGTTTAGAATCATTTATAACCTTAGCTTCGTTGAACCAAAAAATTAGAGTCCTTGAGGTGCACCCTGAAGGAGTAACCATAAGTTACTTATACCGGGGTGGGAAAGTGGTGGATAACCTCAACTGCACTTAAATCAAACAATAATGGATGTTTCGACACCAACGTTAGAAGAAACTCATCACCTTCCTCAGGAAAAAAACTTAGGAAACCTCAATTTTTGAAAAAATAATTACAAGCTAACCTAAAAATCGACCACTTGCTGACCACGACTGTAGCGACAAATTCGTTTTCCAAATAAAACAAATTAAAAACTAAAATACAATCGCAAACTCGAGTACATTTGTATAGTGCATAATACTGGCGCTCTGCCGCCACGACACTATCGCACCACCACTGCCACCATAGGCACAGACGCTGCGCTGAGAACTGTACCTTAAGAGAGAGAAGAAGGTGTTTTAATTGATAAATCAGCGGTGTGCATACGAGGTACTTTATTGTCCTACTGCCGAGAACTCCGTTGTAGTCTCACTTTCTATGATACC